>WSXT02197886.1:0-19035 GCA_011762715.2 Neuroterus valhalla
TGAAAAATTATTTATTTTTTTTTATTTTTTTTTTTTTTTTTTTTTTTTTTTTTTTTTTTTTTTTTTTGTTATCGTAAATTGATTTTCTCAATTGTATGTTTAACTGTTCCAATTTATGTGAAAGAATGATATTTTTTTGTTGGAAATTGTGGTATTCTTTTTAGAATTTATATTTTTTGCAATTTTAGATCTGTTGTGTTAAAGGATGTTTATATAGTGAAGAAAAATCAATGTTAGCGTTTTACGACAAATATAAATCTGTTACTTCTAGTTGACCGGGAAAATTGAAGATCTTGACCGGGAAGAACCGGGAAATGACCGGGAATTTGAAATCGTCCGCCGAATCGCCACCCTGATAATCCATAACTTTTTTATGTAAATTAAAAGGATTTTCCAGTAGAGTATAATTTATAGTCATTAACTTCAAGTTTAAATTGAGTACTCAAACCTGTTTTGGTATATTCTGTTGTTTGATGAAAAGTTTCAACAAGGAAAAAAAACAGTTGAATGAATAATAAAAATCCCTTATAGAATAAATAAGATTAAGCTTTTGTACTTTCATCAAAATATAAATTCATGTCTCTTAGTAACCGGAAAAAGTGGCAAATACAAAAAAAGTTCAGGACACGACAATTTATTGACAGTTGCATTTTTATGTGTCAGCTATTTGGAAATGTTGAGAGTGTAGAATGCTAAGATAACAATAACCCAGTATGAGTGTAGGTGTAGATAAGTGATTTATTAATTAAACGAGCATTGGCTGGTATCATGGTATTTTGGCCTGAGTGTATGCAATGCATTGGTGTTGGTGCATGTCTAGATGGGGCTATGCCCAGGTGAGCGGGGTTTGACGCGGCCCCCAATTCACATGGGGCACCCAGTCGCGGGTCCACCATTGGCCCCTGTCATTCATACCGGTGCGCCAACAATGGCACCTCATCCTCAGCGAAGACCTTTGCTTCTGCAGGTGAGCAAGACGCGGGCATTAAAAGCACCCTTCGATTCTGAAAATGCACAACCCCCTCTCGCGAGAACGGTCTTTCTGCCTTTGAAATCTTCCTATTCCCTCCATCGTTACTAGTGAAAGTCCTTTTTGTTGATAATTTCACATGTCTAAAACTTTATAATCATTCTCTGCATTCAGACATATATATCCAAATCATTCATTCCACTCAACAAAATTTGTTAATAATTTTCTCAATACTTCTTTTCGAAATAATAACCGCTTTGTATGTCTGTCTATTTTTTCAGACATTTCAATTTTTGGTGAGCATCAGTAGTTTTATATGGAAGGAATATTGTTTGAAGAATATGAAACCTTTGAACCTTTAGATTTTCGAGTGTGTTTTTCTTTTGATGTGTTACTACAAACATAAATAGCCTGGCTAAATCTTTAATTATTATCAAGTCTCTTGAAATAACTGCCAACAAAGATTTCATTCGCAGAATATCATAAGTAGTATTTTCTTCTAAAACTTATTACTAATCTGCTAAATGTTTCTGTAAAGTAAACTATGGAACAGAAATTTCCAAATCTTCAAAGCTAATTCTGGACTCTTATTCGCTAGGGTTTATACCGATAAACTATGACCGGTTAACCACTGATGAATTCAGATATACACATGTTATTTAGCCTCTTAATTCTTTTGGATTCTCTTGAGCTAATAAATTCTGTTACAGATCGAAATTTGCAGTGGTTAACCCCTCAACCATGCCTATCAAAATTGAGATTCACACAGTTGGTTTGAAAATTTCGTGATGAAATAAAGCTTCAGCATGCTTTTTGTTTTCAATTTTCTACCCAATGCAAGCCTTTTAGTGATTTGTTTGTTTAACTGCACATTACAATAATAAGAACGTATTAGGGACTGATACTAACTGTCAGCAGTCATGTTCACAGGAGCAACCTTTACTGCTGGAGGAGCTCTTGGAACAAGAGAAGCGGGAACAGGAAAAGCAGCAGCAACACCAGCAGCAGCAAGCCGATACAACCACACCCAGTGGAGCTCTTCTGAGCGATAGCGAATTCGAGAGGCTCAGAGCAGAAGCGTTAGCATCACCTCCTCAAGGAATTCCAACTGTCGCTGGTGGCGTCCCTTCCATAAGGCCAGGTTGTGCCCCGCGACCTCCATCAGCTCCAGGTACAAACTGGTCTCCAGCAACACCTGATCCTAACAAACTATCTCTCCAAGCCGCTAGACAACCGATCTCCACGCAAACACCACCCGAACGTTAGTGTTACACTTGCAAACCTGAGTTTCCCATACATACAGATGCCTAATCTAGCTTTTTTTCAGCACGCATTGTAACATTCAGTATTCCTCAACTTCCTGCTCCACCCGCACCACCAGAAAATATCGTCACTGAACAGGATCGTCAGATTCAGATGCAGTACGAACAGTGGCTGAATCATCAGAACCAAATATTAAGCCAACAGCTGAAATATTACGAGACAGAAGTACAGAAGCTTCGCAAGCTTAAAAAGGTATCAATTACTGCTCGAATATCTCATTATCAACAAAACTTCCCAATCTCATTATCTAACGAATAGCCAAACTTTTTTATTTCAGTCGCTGAATAGCAAGCAACGTGTTCTACGTAAATCGTGCAACGAGTTGTCCGAGAGTGATAATGCCGAGTTGCAGCGAGTTACGACTGAGCAAGGAATACTTCAAAAACACCTGGACGCTAGTCGAAAACAGACTCGACAGCATGGAATGTTGGTGCAGGAGTATAACAGCAAGCAACAACAGAAGCTTCAAACTCAAAATACCGAATCTTGTTCTCCTATGATGTCTCCTTCGCAACATTCTTCTCCTCTCAGCAGTCCCGCAGCGCTTGTTTCGCACAGTCCAGGTCCTGGAAGTGCTTCTTCCACGATGATTCAACACTCACCCGCAAACTCAATAGTGCAACATAGTCCAAATCCTCCTATGCTGCAGCACAGTCCCGGTAATTCGCAATCTGCAAATCCCGGGACTATGTCGCCTCACAACATGCAACCATCTCCAAGAATTGGGACTCCTCTATCCCAGGGTGATGAGAATCCTTTCAGTCCAGGTCCGATGCCATCTCCCGGAATTTGTGTCCCTGCGGCGACGAGAATGACATCTCCTCAGCATCGTGCTGTCATAACAGGGAGACTCACCACCAGTCCAGGATCTTTTACTACAGACGTCCGATCACCTCAGCAAATAATGGGAGATCAGAACATTAGAATGCATGGGATCACACAACGTTTTGTTCGTCCACCTGCTATGGGTGAAGTTACTCAACGACCTAGAATGCAATTACAAGCTGGGATAGTCTACGGACAACGATCTCCGCTCGGAAGTCCACAGCCCCAACAACAACCGATTTTAACGCAGCAGCAGCATCAGCAAATGCTTCAGAGGCAACAGATCATTCAACAGCAGCACGAAGTCATATCGCAAGATAATCAAAACGCCCTCGCTCAGAAGACAATGCAAATGATGCAGCAGAGGCAACAGCTCCTGCAGCAACAGGAGCGGCTCGTTCAACAACAGAGGCAACAGTTCCTACAGTTGCAACACCAGCAGCAGCAACAACAACAACAGCACCAGCAGCAGCAACAACAGCAGCAGCAACAGCACCAGCAGCAACACATGATTCAAAAACAACCAACCTCTCCCATGGTTCCCCAACCAGTCAGCTCCCCGAGTCCGCAATTACATCAACAAATGCAAGGTTTTGGGCAGCCCCCAAGTTCTCCACTTGCCCGCAGCCCTGCAATTCAACAAACAATGGGTTCTCCCATGCTGCAACAACAACTCAGCCAATCCTCACAACCTCCGAGTCCCATGGGTTCAAGGGTTCACAATCATCCTCCCACCTCTCCTATGCTTCAACATCAGCTGAATAATTCCCATCATCCTCCGCCTTGTCAGACACCCAATTCACCAATGCCACGAAGTCCAATGGTTGGAGGATCACCTATGCAAATGCAGAGGCGACAATCTACGGGAAATAGTCCAGGGATGCCGGACAGACCTCAAAGTGTCGAGAATCCCGGAACTCCGAGGACTCCTCACACTCCACACACGCCCCTTGGAAATTATAGTTCTCAGAATTCCTTAAATCATGAGCAAAATCAAATGCAACAACAAATGCAGCAGCAACAAGATCAAAATATCGAGCATTCCAGAGGTGGAGGAAACCCCCACAATCCAATCAACGCTCTGCCCCTGCCGACATGTTTTGGCAAATTTGGGTATTTCAAGTTAGGTCTTAGAGGTGGATCGCCTATGTGGTCAACGAAGGCCGAGACGAGCAAAGGAAAAACTTCTGAACCAACTTTTAATGAGGAGAAAACCAATCCCCCAGGTAATATGAGTGCTATCTTACAGAGGAAACCTTCTCTCAAAAACTCGTTAGTCTGTGCGGATTACAACGACTTTGATGATGATTCACATACACCACCACAAACATCTCCGCTAACGCTTGAACCAAAAGCTACGGCATCTTCTTCAATCGATAGCGCACTTGGCAGTCCGAATGATAAACTAGAACCAATTCCGGATACAACTGATTATGATGATGACAAGAATGTCGTCAATTCGGAAGTGACTCTGAGTTCGGCTGCGCAAGGAGACAATGATGATATCAATGACATCAATGATATTGAACAGTTTAGTGGTGCGAGTCTAGACGTTTTGTGTCCTCTCGCTGATAATCTAGCTGACAACCTGGCCGATAATCAAAATGAGTACGGTTTGAACGACCTTTTCGAACAAGACATGGTCTTAATTGACAGCAATGATTCCCTCAGCAACGCGCTTATTAACGATAGTGCTCAGAATCATAATCTCCAAATGCAGATCCTGGGACTCGAATCTTCGGAAACGCAGGGAGAAGAACATCATTTGAGCGATGAAGATATTAATTCACAAATGAGAAACAAAGAGGATTTGAATTTATCTGTGTCGTCGATAGAAGTCAAACCTCTTGCTCCCACCGATATTCCTGAATCTTCCGAACCAGAAGAACGCACGATCCCTCCTCTCATCCCACGGCAAGTGCCAGAGGCTAAATCTGAAATTGAATCACCTGATAAATTGGTAGTGGAAAAGAAAGAGGAAGAGAAGCCAAAGGAGTCTAAACCAGAAAAAGGGAAGGAGTTCAAAGTTCTTGAATCAATTCTAGAAAAACCAAAGTTGAATCAAGAACCAGAACAGGTGCGTTCTCAAGCTCCAATTGTTACCAGAGCTAATCCTTTCGCTCCTCTTCCTAAGTTTGTAGCGCCTGTAACGAAGACTATCATTGAAAAACCGACTCCAAAACCGCCCCCAGAAATTCGTGGAGGATTATCAATGGGGACGATAGTCGCAGATGCTAAAATCGCAGCGAGACTAACTCAGGCTACTCTAAAGGGAACATATGCGAAGGATTTTAAGGCTGAGGTTCCAAAAGAGACAATGAAGACAGGAATAGAAAAGACGATCGAGGATATATCGAAAGTCATCAGACCAGACAATCCCAAAGTTTCTAATATACAGGTTAATCTTCAAACTTCTTCTACCTTCTCCAGCCCCAAAGCAACTCTAAAATCTTTAATTGATCCAAAAATTGGAACGTCTCAAGTTCCAAAAGAGAGGAAAGAAAATCATTGTGACGAGATGCAGAAAGAAGATAAATCTGCGAGGCCGGATTCTAAGCTAGAACGACTCGGTATCGAAGAAAAGAAGGATCCTCATAATACCACCGACGAACTTGAATTAGAACTCGCTGCTCTCCACAATCCCGCAGAGCATATTGCAAATGGTGAAAGAAATTCAAAAAAAGAGGAATCGAACCATGCATTGGAAAATTCTTTCCAAGGTAGAAGAGTCTCTCCAGCTACTGTGGATAACGAATCGCTTGTACACATTTTAGAAAACGATTCCGAGCCCATAGAAAATGCAAATCGAGATGAAAATTCGGAAAGCTTAAAAGAAAAAGAAACTTTGAAGGAAGAATTCATGGATGCTTGTTCTGGTCCCAGAGGAAGCCAGGAAGCATCTCATTTTCCGAGAAAAAATTCCTCTGTTCAAAAGGTGTACATGGATGACACTCCAGATGAGATACTGGACTTGTTAGATGGCATAATATCTGTGAAACCAGAGATGGCCAATGCAGACATTCTACAGAAAGATAAGAATCAGAAGTCTAATTTGCATTACCAGGTTCCAACGCCATCGGGAACTTTACCAGCTAATATTCTTCAGGACTCATCTGTCGATTTGGAACAGGTAAACTCGAACAATGAACGTCACGTTTCGAGTGAGAGGAATTCTCCCCATACGCCAAGGGAAAGTCCTTCTCCTTCAACAGGAACAATGCAAGTTCAGAAGAGGGAATCTTCAAATTCAGTTATAGGAACTGTTGCACATCTTCAGAGAACGACAGCTTCTGTTTCCCATCACTCACCACTTTCCAAACCTTCAGATTTGGCTCAAAATATTAAGAATGGTTCTCAACAACTTAGAAATTTGCTCTCTTCGTATCAAGCGAATAATTCTCAAAGTCACGTGACAAGTATTATGACGATGGTATCATCCTCAACAACTGGACCTTCGAAACCAGGAAATACAGCGACAACGAGTAGCATTTCTGGTCCTTTGACTTCGTTGAATATTCATGGTGGACCGGGAATTCGACTCCATACAACTCCGTTCGTTAGTAGTGCAGTTCATGGAAAACCAGAGAATGGAAACTCAAATATGACAAACGCTCAGCAGATTAAAGAAACTAATACAACTGTTGCGGCGATGGTTTCGAATCTGGCAAAATCGCTGCCTTCGGACAATTTTTTGAGGGTTACTATGAGTGGGGTGCAAACTCAACCAAGCACTATTTCTCTTCATACACCTTCAACTGCTGCACCAAGGCCGACGGGTATTTCTATCACGTCAAATGCTATGCTGAATGCAATGCTGGCTGGCACCAACTCTGCGAAACCGACAATGGCTGGTAGGACAAGTACGCATTTGACTCATACCAGTAATTTGCTGAGTTCTGTAATGCCTCCGACTTCCATGCAGAGGACACAGAATGTTCAGGCAATCTTGCAAGTTAGCTCAAGCTGCTCTCCGATGCCATCGAGAATGTTGGTGAATGTCGCTTCTGCTACCGTGAGTTGAAAGATTTTTTTAAATCATTCTAACAGGCTTCTATCTTCCTTTTCAAGAAATGTTTAGTATCTCTTGCAAACTTAGATCCTGATGTAAGTTTCGTTGAATTTTATCAGTATGCGAGACAGAAATCATCAAATTCTGTTACTAAATGTTCGAATTTCAAACATCTCTATTTATTGATCATTCCTTAAGATGTAATTAAGAGGATATTTGTTAATCAAAACAATTTCTTTGTTATAAGCTCGGCGTAAATTATAATAAGTAATCGTCAATATCATTTTCAATAATTGTCCTAGTCGACACTGAAACCATCAAGAAAATACAATTCATTGTTGCTATAAAAAATTTATTTAACAATTTAATGATTACGTTTTTATGTTATCTAAATATTTCTAAATATGCAGGGTGGCGACTTGAACGAGAAACTGGGAAATGACCAGGAATTTATTTAAAAACCGGGAATTTATTTAAAAACCGGGAATTTATTTAAAAACCGGGAATTCACTTGACTGAAACTGAAGACTGTGGGAAATTCCAGCGGAAAAAATACGAGATATGACCACTTTTTTTTTATTATTCAAAAAGAGATTTTATCATTTGATTTAAAGATTGTAACGTTCCCTTGATCTGATTCTCAAAATATTTAAATATATCTATATGTTGTGAGAGGAAGAATTTTTTTTTCCATTGCTCTATGAGATTTTTTTAGCTGACATTTGATAATCGAATTGGTGATAGCCCAAACATATAGAAAGAATTATTACCTGAATTTTTACAGAAAAATGTATTTATCACGTTTTATTTAATTTTCCTCCATTATCAGACTTGGGACAGGGACTTAAAGAAAATAATTATAGATTTCGTTTTAGGGCAGGGAGTTTTAGGGAAGGAGTATAATTCAATTTGGATCAGGGAATTTTTTTCATGGAACGAGAACTTTTAAAACTAATTATAATTCGGATTTAGAAGTGAGGATTTTCAAATATCGTTCCTCAAATTCAAAATTTGTAACAATTCTAAAGTCCCCTCTTCCTAATTTGAATTAAAGAAAGTACTTCAAGCAGTTTTTAGAGTTCTTGAATTCCGATAGAAAACATGTTCACATTGTTCGATGCGAATCCATGCTTTTTTAGTTTAAAAATCAACTACTTGTTTTGAATTTAAACTTGTTTGTTGAAAATTAAAATTTTTTGATTCACCTCTGGTTGAAATTGCAACTACTTTGTTGAAAATCAATTTATCTTTTTTTAGTGAAATTTTAAGTATTTGGTTGAACATTGATTTTTCAATTTGAAAATTAAACTTTTTCCTTGTGAAATAATGTACTTCGAGTAAAATTTGCCTTTTTTGTAGAAAATTAATCTTCTTGGTCAAAAATGAATTTTTCTGCTTAAAATATATCTATTTCCTGAAAATTCATCAGTTTGGTTGAAAATCAATTACTTCATTTGAAAATTCAACTTCTTCATTTTTAGTGGACAATTGATCTTTTCTAGTTCAAAATTCGACAATTAGGTGAAAATTTGTCGGTTTGAATTAAAAATTCCATTATTTCGTTGAAACTTAACATATTTTGTTCTTCTTCTTCTCGATTAACAATTATTCAAGTTATAAATTAAAAAATTTTTATGTGTCAAATCTCAACCATTTTGTTGAAAAAAATATTTTTTTTGCATGAAAATCAATTCTATTCAAATGTTCATCACTCCAGTTAAAAATTCGTCTTTCTGGTTTAAAATTCAACTACTTCAGTGTAGCATCTACAGTTTCATTTGATTCTTCATCATTTTGTGTAAAAGTAAAATAATTTGTATGAAAGTTAGTTGTTTTCGTTTGTTGAAAGTTATTTTTTTTTATAAGTAATTTTTTTTAACTGAAAATTTAACTCATTTAAATCGGGAATTCCATAGTTTTAGTTAGAAATTCATTCATTTAGTTAAATATCCCTTTTTCAATTTAAAATTTGATTATTCCAATTTTCGTTGACACTTTATCTTTTTCAGTAAAAGTACATCTATCTGTTTGAAAACTTAACTCCTTCAGTTGAAGTTTCTTTATTTTAGTATGAAACTCTTATACTTGGTTTGGAATTGGTTTGTTGAACTAGAAATGTTACTGCTCCATTTTTGGGTGAAAAATAATTATGTTTTTGTTTCTAAATTCGACTATTTTGTTGAAACGTATTTTTTCTTGGAAAATTATTCTTTCTACACGGGAATTAATCTTTATGCTTGAATATTCAGCTTCATGGTTGAAAATTGAAGTGTCCACTTGAAAATTAATCTTTTTATTTGAAAATTCATCTTCTTCATTGAAAAATGAAATTTTTGGTTGTAAATCCATTTCTTTTTGTTATCGTAAATTGATCTTTTTTATTGAAAGTTTAACTGTTCCAATTTATGTAAAAAAAAAAAGATTTTTTGTCGTTGAAATTTGAGTATTCTTTTCAAAAATGATTTATTTTGCATTGTTGATCTGTTGTGTTAAAGGATGTTTAGAATGAAGTCATGAACAAGAAAAAGTTTGGGTTTTCCGAAAAATATAAATATGTTACATCTAGTTGACCGGGAAAATTGTAAAACTTCACCGGGAAGAACCGGGAAATGACCGGGAATTTGAAATCGTCCGCCGAATCGCCACCCTGATATGTGAAATATACACACGATTTCGTTGCACCCTTAAACAATATATAATCAAAAGCAACTTAGAATATTATAAAAATTCTGTCTTCCGCTCGATATAAATAATAGAATGCAAAAAAATCACTGATTAGAAGACCAGTTTTTAGAATCACATTTTTCACCAATAGCGATGAATATAAAATAGAGGACATTTTTATTGACAAAATTTAAGATACTTAATATTAAAATTTATAATCAAAAAGAGAATTTAGAGCCATACCACAACGTCGTGTCGCTACTGGCGTTTAATCTACGCATTTGCCTTTGATATTTTTTTCTATTTAACGAAGAAGACACTTGACCGCTCTTATGTCTACAAATATTTTTTTAATTCATTAAAATAAATACTTTTATCACATATGATATTCAAAAAATGTTATGGAACTAAAATGTCATGATCATGTAAGTAAAACAAGTGCGTATTATCAGTAGACAATCTTTGGAATAATTAATTTGCACTACCTGGATCGCTTCGAATTAAATTATGAGTGATTTAAATTTCTCAACATTGACGATGCAAAATACCGATTCAAAGTCCAGTAACTGTTCTTGAAATCAGATTATCAAAATAAAAATACTGAATCAATTAAAAGTACCTATTCTGTCACATTCATCCATAAGCATGCGGAATTAAAGGTATCCAAGTATCCGCAAACATTACACAGGAAAAAATTCAATGTTCCTGCTATAAATAACAGAAATGATATTGACTCTGAAACAAAGAGATCTAAACGCAAACAGTTAACTTACTTTCAACCGTGCTATTTTAATACTTTTTGAGTTGTAATAGTTTGAATAACTTTCTTTTCAATACCATGTAACAGAAAGATCAAGACCCTTATAACAAAACTGAGAAAGCCTTCAAATAATATACAAAGTGTACAAATATAGATAAGATACAAATATTGACATTCCGGAGGATAAGAATCTCTACAAAGATTATTTTTAACTCATTTATCTTAAGTTTAGAAGCCAAATAGTAGGTCAAGTTTCAAATTGGAATTTCTAAATAAAGACAACATTTCATATTTAGTGACGTCCAATAAATAATTCTCACAGGTGAGTTCGTCGATGCAGTGCGTCCGAACCGTCGTTCCACCAATGGTTACAACCACATCAACATCAGTGAATGTCACCACTAGCATTTTGCAGTCCACTTTATCTCAAGCTCCGACTCTGCTGCACACTCAACTAACATCAGGGGAATTACAATACAAAACAGGAGGTTTACCAATAGACGGAAAAAAATCTGAATCTGATGCTTTGCCCTCGAGCTCAACAATCAAGAAAGACTCTGATGGACATCAATCGAAACTTCTTTCGAACGACAAACCACCTTCTTCGAGACTGGACTCGGAAATTAGCAAACCTGGAACGACTTCTCACCGACTAGAGGAATCACAAAATGTTCTCTTGAAGCAACTCTTACAAAACACAGCCTGTGCAACCACAACACTTTCATCATCCACAAGTCAAGGGCCAAGTTTACCTTTGGTTCCATCCTTGGAAGCTCAACTCGCAAGACCTGTGCCTCCAACTCCGTCTTCCTTACTACCTCCTCTTTTAAATGAACCTCCAGTGAACAAAACACCTCCAATCAAGCAGGTCTTGACGAAAGAAACCTCTTTTGTATCACACGCAGTCACATCTTCCAAAATGCAGAGCTCAACACCCAAAGACGAGCCATCAAAAGCTCCATTAACACAGCAGCAGCAAACGCAGGTAACAACTTCTTCTCTGAATGTTCAAGTGATTTCCAGATCTCTGGAAACTTTAGCTAAGCAGCAGGTGCATAATCAGCATATCAAGAATCTCTCTTCGTCAATTCCTGGAAATCAACCGGGGATCATGACTTCGAGTTCGAATTCAACTATAAAACAGGTCTCAACACCACCAGCGATCTCGGAGAGTTCAAACTCGCAGCAAGAGAGTGTTGTCTCACAATCTCAGGTTGTTTCGACGACAGAGTCAGTGAATTTGGCAGCGAGTGTTTCGCAGACACAACAGAGAGTCTCAACTCCAATGACTCTTTCAAGGCACGTGATGCAAGCTAAGCCGGTTGTTTCGACAATAGCTTTGAAAGCAGCTTTGGCTAGTTCGGAAGTTTCTAGTCTGGTCCAGAGTCAACAATCTTTGGTACCTTCGACGTTGCAACCGACTGCGACAGAGGTTCAGCAAGCTGTTACGCAGAAACCTCAAATCCCAATTCAGCAGCAACAGTCTCCGATTGTTAGTACAATACAACCGTCAGTGCCTCAGACGGCGACTCATTCTCAGAGTCGTCTACAAGCTCAGATGCCGCAGAGTACAATAACATCACACACAGTGCCTTTGATGGAAGTGAAGAAAGAAATTCTTGACGAAGTCCTTCCTGGTAGTAGCTCTGGCCAATTAAACGATACCAAAGACTTTCTTCCTGCCAAAGAAGAGCTTGTTGATAGTTCTATCGACGATAAAAATGGTAGATTTTTTTATATTCTCTTTTTTGAAATCATAACCAGTTTCCCCAAGTAAAAGTTGTAACTGCAACCCCTTTATTCTGTTTCTCAGATCTCAAAAAAATAAAAAGACGGCAGTACCAGCAAAAGCGCAGACAAAGTCAAGGAAAAGATGCAGCCATGGGTGCGCAGAAGAAGCGAGCGAAGAAGGAACCCCGCATGGAACAAGACTACGAGACATTTATGGAAAATGTGATGATACAATTACGACAGCTGCCTCCAATAACCGTAGCTGAACCTCTCTTGAGCAGAAACTACGGTGTCTGTCCCATTTTTGGATCTGGCGACTTGTCGAAAATCAGTACTGTGAAAGACTACAACACCAGAACCGGTGATCTAATTGGTTCTTATGGAAACGCGAGTCTTTCAGGTATTTCTGATCATTACAACACTCAACCCTTCGGAGAACTTGAACCTTTGCCACCGGTTCCGCCAGTTTCTACTCAAAGGGACTTCTACGATCGAGAATTTCCTCCCCTCAAACTCGACGACAGTAAGTCTGGAGAAATTAAAATAACAGTGTTGGGGAGTAACTCGTTATAAGTAACGAAGTTACTCAAATTGTTAGTTCGCATGTAACCTTCGTAACAACTTAGATATATATTTTTCTAATTAGCCAACATTAGATACGCTAGAAGTAACACTTACGTGACTACTAATTGCAATTCTTCAGTAGATAATAACTCTTATTTTCTGGATTCTAGTTTCTTATAACTTTAACCTATCGCTACCCTCGCCTGCAGTTGCTAACATCAAACTTTAAATGCTTTTTACTCAAACAAAATTTGCTGACTAATATTTCTCTTATTTTTGCATCTAAATTTCATTCCCGGCATATTAGAAATAATGTGATTTCCAAGCACTAATCTCATTCTTGCTGCTATTAAAGTGCAAATAGAACAAGATTGGAACCTTCTTTCCGCAATTCAAATAAAAATATTTGCATAATGCTCAAAACTTTAGGTCGGGATGATGTTAGAATATCTCAACCCAACATTTTTGACATTTTGTTTTCTGAGATATTTAAAAATTATAAATAGACTAAATACCAAAGTACCAAAAAAATTTTTCTGAAAAAAAGGGTAATCATGGTTCTGTAACAACTCCAGAAATTCGATTTAGTAGAATTGAATAGTTATTTCACTATGTACTATGTACGGCACTTTTCGGCACCCTTCGTACTTACAAAAAGTCTTCGCTTCCTGCTCTTGAACGCTTATTCTTGCAATCCTGTATTCTAATGCGTTTCCCTTCTTTCTAAACACAATATTGTTTGATTATTATTATCTATAATATTTTCTATTATCAGGGTGGCGACTTGACCGGGAAACCGGAAATTTTATTGACCGTGGAAAAGTTGCCTTTTCTGTAGAAAATTAATCTTTATGGTCAAAAATTTATCTTTTTATTTAAAATACATCTATTAATTTGAACATTCATCATTATACCTGAAAATTTATCAGTTTCGTTCAAAATCAATTACTTTGACTGAAAATTTCACTGTTTCATTTTTACTGAAAAATGGATCTTTTCTAGTTCAAAATTCGACATTTCGGTAAAAATTTGCTTTTTTGAAAAAAAATTCAATTATCTCGTTAAAACTTCACATATTTTGTTGAAAAATTGATTTTTTGTAGAAAATTATCTTTTTCTTCGGAAGTTAATATTTATTCTCCTTCAAAAATTCTTTTTTAAGGTTAACAATTCAAGTTATACAGTTAAACATTCTTCATCTTAGTCGAAAATTCATCTAGTTAAAAACTCTTATGTTTGGTTAAAAATTAATTTCTCTAGACAAGAATGTCACTATTCCATTTTTGTTTGAAAATTTTTATTTTTTGGTTGAAAAATGATTTTTTGAAAATGAAGTTGTTTCGGGTTTCGATCGTGTACAAACTACAAATGTTGGCGACCTTTCGCGAACGTTACAGCTCGCATCGTTTGCGAAACGTTGACAACATTTGTAGTTTGTACACGATCGAAACCCGAAACAACTTCATTTTCATAATGGATCATCGTGAAAGCCTCAAATCTATCATGAAATGATTTTTTGGCAGAAATTGAACTATTCTAGTTAAATGTTCATCTTTTCAGTTAAACATTCGTATTTCTGGCTTAAAATTCAACTTCTGCAGTTAACAATTAACAATTTCATTTGATTCTTCTTCATTTTGTGCATAAATGTAATAACTATTTTGTTAAAACATTATATGTTTTCTTAGAAAATGATTCTTTCTGTTTGGAAATTAATCTTATTGTTTGAATATTCATCTTCTTATTTTGAAATTGATCTGTTCTAGTTGAAGATTCATAATGTTATTTTTAAATTCATCACATTGGTTGAAAAATGAACTATTTTATTGGAAATCTGTTTTTTTTTTATATCGTAAAATGATTATTTCAATTGTAAGTTTAACTGTTTCAATTTTTATAAAAAAAATTATATTTTTTTATTGAAAATTAGATTATTCTTTTCAAAATTGATTTATTTTGCAATGTTTCATCTGTTGTGTTTAGGGATGTTCAGAATGAACGTCATGAATAAAAGTAAATGTTTGCGTTTTGCGACAAATATGAATATGTTACTCCCAGTTGACCGGGAAAATTGAAAACCATCACCGGGTAGAACTGGGAAATGACCGGGAATTTGAAATCGTCCGCCGAATCGCCACCCTGGAATGTGACATTATGATAGAATAGAATAGTATCATTGTCCAAAAATGGGTTCGAAAAATAAACAGGTTCTGTAACAACTCAAGAAATTCGATTTAGTAGAACTGAATAGTTATTTCACTATGCACGGTCTTGTTTGGGGTTTTGTCTTCATAATTTTCACCATCTTTGTATGGGACTTTAGAAATTCATACTTCTGCACTTTTCGGCACCCTTCATACTTACAAAAAGTCTTCGCTTCCTGCTCTTGAACGCTTATTCTTGCAATCCTTTATTCTAATACGTTTCCCTTCTTTCTAAACACAATATTGTTTGATTATTATTATTATTTGTAATATTTTCTAATATTTTGCGTCATTTTTTAGACATTCTTTAATTTCTTTTAACCAATTCAATATTTTATCGCAGATGATAGGAAGGACAGCATCTCAGCAACTCGTGACATCGACACACCAGATACAATCGTCAGTTCTTCATCCCCGGAATGCGTGATCCCATCAAGCATTCAAAGGTTTCCGGGTCTAAGATTAATTGACGATGAATCTGATGAAGATTCTGAAGCCACAAGTCGATTTTCACCTCAGATAACGATACTCACCCCCATTCCGATTCGACCAGGGACGGGACCTTTTATCAGGAATATTGCTAATAACGATAAAGAGAATTTAGGAGCTACCAAGTACGAATCAAATATTTTCTCTCCTTTGTAACGATATTGATACGAGGATTTTCGTTGCTAATTTTTCATTTCGTTTCTTTGTAGACTTGGGAAATCACCACCAATTCCTTCGAAAGATAATGAAAATATTAACGTGACAGTGACCTTGAATAGTCAAACAACGGATGATATTTTGGGAGTACTCAAAGACTTGGCAAATGTTTTAAACTGCCCTCCTCCCGTTGAGTACCAGATTACAGAAAGAACTACAACTCCACCTAGTCAAAAATTGGGACTTTATAGAACTAAAGGAAAAGATGGAAAGGAAGGAGGTATAATTTTAGTTTTTTACGGAAGTTTTTACCTAATAATCTAACAAATATACAAATTTGAATTGGTTTCAACTAAAATTACTACTTTACAGCACCGATCGACATTCAAAGCATCTTGAATGGCGATGCAAAGTTCTGTAGGCACTGCGATGTCGTCATATTGAATAGTTTAATAAGAAAACAGGTGTCGGATTTACCATTTCTAAGCAAAGAGGAAACAGAGCCTGGAGATGAACTCTGCTTTTGTTCCGCGAATTGTTACATGCAGTTTGCGCTCATGCACAGGTCGCCTACCATCACTCAAGATAAGGTTCGCTTTATAATTCAGAACTATCTAGAACATAGTTCCTTCAAAATAAATGACATAATTGATTAATTTAAATTGTATTTCTTACAGGCCGCAACAATCGTTGACCATCTGACGATTCGTCATAAAACAGGAAGCAAATTCCTGGACGAGAATCTACAGATACTTCAAGACGAGAAATTCTTTGAGAAACAAATCGTGTGTCGCGTCGATAATTCGCAGCAGAATCGTCATGGAGACGCAGGTATAACAACAAATTCTCTGAAGAATAATCTGGATTTGCAAGATGGTCTCTTAGGAAGAAAAAGGCCGCTTTCAGGCGTGGATGAACCTTCAACAGATTCTAATGAACCTCAACCTCCGGCTAAAGTTTGGAAAGGTCTCCGCTACAAAACGTGGAATTTGGGTGCAATGCAACCCGCTGTTAAATACAAGAAACAAAACGAGCGTGAAGTCACAGAGGTTTGTTGAAATCCCAGATTATAAGGATTCGAGTTTTAGAAGTTGTAGGTCGTTGAATCTTCTACTAAGACTTTTTTTTACAGATGCTTTTCCGCATGGGAGTCACTGTGAGTCCAGCGAAAGCTGAAGACAGCAGACGTTGTATATTTTGCCAAAACCAAGGAGATGGAGCCGCAGATGGTCCTTCTCGATTGTTAAACTTCGATGTGGACAAGTGGATTCATCTGAATTGTGCTCTCTGGGCGCAAGAAGTTTATGAAACGGTGAACGGAGCCTTGATGCAAATCGACGAAGCTCTGCAACACAGTCTTGCTCTAAAATGTGTGGTTTGCGAGAAACAAGGAGCTTCTGTCAGGTGCTACAAAACTCGATGCACTAATTATTATCACCTTGGTTGTGCAGTTAAGGATAACTGTGTGTTCTTCAAAAACAAGGTAGATAAAGAAATTTGCATTGAATATGATGAGGGTGGCGAAGAGGCGGACGATTTTAAATTCCCAGTCATTTCCCGGTCAAGTTTTTCAATTTTCCCGGTCAACTAAAAGTAACATATTCATATTTGTCGCAAAACGAAAACATTTATTTCAATTCGTGACCTTCATTCTGAACATGCTTGAACAAAACAGATCAAGAATTGCAAAATAAATTAATTTTGAAAAAAATACTCAAATTTCCCACGAAAAATATCAGTTTCTCACAAAAGTTGGAGCAGTTAAACTTACATTTGAAAAAATCAATTTGCGATAAAGAAAATGGATTTGTAACAGAATAGTTCATTTTTCAACCAAGATTAATTGTCGAATAGAAAGATGAATTTTCTACCGAAAATAAAATGTTTCAACGAAATAGTTGAATTTTGAACAGAAAAAATAATGGTTTATCAACTGAAAATGGAACAGTAACGTTTTGAGTTTGAAAACCCAATTTCATATAAAACAAAACAGTTTTTAACTAGAACAAAGAATCATCAACTGAAAAAGTTGAATTTTCAAACAAATGAATCAATTTTCAGCAAAAAAGATAAATTATTGTCAACGAACATTTTAATACTCAAATTTTGAATTTAACTAGACAAATGAATTTTTAACTGCAACTATGGAATTTTCATTTGGAATAAGTTCAATTTTCAGTCGAAAAAAATTACTTAGATATAACCAAAAAAAATTAGCTTGTATCTAAGAAACTTACTTTCAAACATATCGGTTTTAAAGCAAAATGATGAATCTTCAAATAAAATTTGTAAATGTTTAACTGAAGCAGTTGAATTTTAAATCAGAAAGACGTTTTCCTACCTGAAATGATGAACCCTCTACTAGAATAGTTGAAATTTCAACCATAAATTAATTTTTAACCAAAAAATACAATTTTTTAACAAACTGGTTGAATTCTTACCTATAGGGATGATCATTTTCAACCAAAAATAGAAAAGTAACATTTTTGGCTCAAAAATTAATTTTAAACCAAACATAAGAGTTTTCAACCAGAAGAATTTTCGACTGATATGAATAATATTCAACTGTTTAACTTGAATTGTTAACCGTAAAGAAGAACTTGCCAACAAGAAAAGTAAATTTTGAAGGAAAAGATAATTTTATACCGAAAAATTCATTTTTTCAACAAAATATAAGAGTTTTCAGCGAAATAATTTAATTTTCAATTTAAATAAGAAAAGTAACTACCAGAGAAAAAGATCATTTTATACCAAAAAATCCATTTTTCAGACAAAATATAAGAGTTTTCAGCAAAATGATTTAATTTTCAATTCAAACGAGAAAAGTAAGTTCCGGAGAAAAAGATAATTTTATACCAAAAAATATTTTTTTTTAACAAAATATAAGAGTTTTCAGCGAAATAATTGAATTTTCAATTCAAACAAGGAAAGTAACTGGCGGAGAAAAAGATAATTTTATACAAAAAAAATCCATTTTTTCAACAAAATATAAAGATTTTCAGCGAAATAATTGAATTTTCAATTCAAACAAGAAAATTAACTTCCGGAGAAAAAGATAATTTTATACCAAAAAATCTATTTTTTTTAAATATAAGAGTTTTCAATGAACTAATTAAATTTTCAATTCAAACAAGAAGAATAACTTCCGGAAAAAGATCTTTTATACCGAAAATCAATTTCTCAACAAAATATGTGAAATTCCAACGTACTAATTAATTAATCCATAAAGACGAATATTCATCCAAATAGTTGAATTTTGAACGAGAAAAGATCATTTTCCACTAAGGATAAAACAGTTAAATTTCCAGTTAGAGAAATCAATTTTCAACCAAACTGATGG
>WSXT02197896.1:0-19033 GCA_011762715.2 Neuroterus valhalla
AAGCCCGTAAATGGAGGGAGTATGAACAAATGAACGAAGAAAGAATTAAATAATTCTTATCTCTTACAAGAATGGAATTGACCGGGAAGGGGGTGAACCCTTATGTACGGCTTATTATAATGCAGGTTTTTTACCTCCTCTTTCATGAAATTCATTAAATTTGGAAAGATGATACAATTTTTAATAATATTGATTCCAATCTCATTAGTCGAGGGAGACTGCAGACTCGCGTGAGAAGCTTGAAGAGGGCCACCTCAGAATTTCTGAAACAGCGATGACGAAGACAGCGCGATCTTTTTTATATTGAGAGATAATATACACATAGGATGACTGATCTCGTAGGGTTTCACTATAGTATTATTACAATTCCGTGAAATTTGAAAAGTACAGATTTTCTTCTAACCTCTGAAAGCTTCTGGAAATCATTTATTTTTACAAGTTTCATGTGTTCCAAAATATGTTATAAATATAGGTAGGAAAGTTTTTAAAATTTAATAGCTATAATACTAAGGATGACCAGTCGTCCGGATTTCCCCGTACATTTTCTCTCTGTGCGGCGTATGCCAATATTGCCCTACAGGGTTTTGGACTTTGTCCGGGTTTTTTGAAGTGGGATTTCTTATCCTTTAAATAACAGAAAAATTGAGCCTATAGATATTCAATTATTTTTTCCAAACTGTCAATAAATAAAAAATATTTTTCTAATTTGATGTTTCAATGATTTTCATTTTTAATTCTTAAGATGGTAAGCTGACTTTTGTGTTATAGAAAGATGGGTAATTTGCACTCAATAGAAAGTATAGTGTTTAAAAATTAGAAGAGGCAGGAGATAATCATAGATTAATTCTTAAACTTCACAAAATTGAGGATTTAGAATATATTTCTCGTTAAAATATTATTTTCCAAAATTAATTAAAGTTATTTTTGCTTTTGTTTTTTTATCGCGTTGTAGAGAAAAATAGAAAAACTTCCTATTGTACTTCAAGAAAAATTATGTTATATATTTAATGTTGATGGACGAAGTGGGACTAACATATTGGCCTTGCATTATCTTATTTAGTTATTTTTCAAGCCGTATGTCCAACTTATTCCACTTTTTTGAGGACCGATTGTCCTACATTCAGAAAAATCTGCTCTGTCACCCTGTAATACTTTAGAATGTTCTAGGAATTAAGTCATTGAACTCTATAAAAAAATCTAGCAAACACTCACCAAGTTCTTGCAGTAATAACCCACAACCGGCCTACGCAAGAGGTTAAAGAGAAAATCCTTTCAAAATGTTTGATTGGACAAATTTACAATACCCATTTTCCTGTCCGGAACGAATCTAGGATTTGTCGCCTGAAACTCGAAAGACGTCAATTTTTGTAATGAAAACTAGGACGTGAAGTGACTGTACTTTAATAAATTTAAATAGCGAATTTTTTGGAAATTATAGCGACAAATCTTCGAATTCTGTGCGGTAGAAAATATCAATCGATTAAATAATTTAAATCTCAATCTTTCAATTTCAAATTCTATAATTCAATTTTTATTCTCACAGACAACAAATTGATTAAGTAGATTCAATAATATAATTGACAGTTGAGGAAGAAGAAAACTAATGTTATGTTCTCATTTCTGAAAAATTTTAGACTTTTTCTCTAGCGGGGAAAAAATGCAAATAAAACTGAATTCGTAATTACAGTTCTTCTTGGATGAAGTACTAAATGGATCAATTCAAACTAAATGGATCTTTTCCTGGCCAGTTTCTCCTCAAAAGACCTATGCAATGGATTTCTGCTCCGCTTTTCCCCTTTTTGTCAAGTTTCCCTTTGTAGCATCCAGCAGTAATCTGCAAACATATTTACTCCCCACGTTTCCTGAAATCTCGGTTCAAATTTCCTGAGATATTGATGAAATCTCTCTCCTTGCTCGTGATCATATTCGCCACAATGTTTTCGTAATCAGCATCCTTGGTATTGCCTAAAAATTTGGTACACACTTCCTTAAAACTTGGCCATGATCCCTTTTCTTGGTCATTCATAACCGAAACAAATGCTTCATCTTTGAACAACTGTCGAATTTCCGGTCCATCGAAAATACCTTCCGTCAATTTCGCATCTGATTTGTGCTTGAATACTTGTCGCAAGTATGCAAAGCACTCTCCGCCTTTATCAAGAGCTTTCACAAACTGCTTTGTGAGAGACTTAAATTAGACACAATAAGTAGCAAATAAACATATTTGCATATTACGGATGTTGTAGGAATGTAGAATATGAATGTAGAACCTACTAAACAAAAATCGAAAAAGGTTTGAAGTTGTAATCAATGTTTATTTGATGCAGTATATACAGACTTTAAAATTTGACATGTTTATCGATGAAAATAGGTATTCTTTTACATCATACGTTATGTACATGAAGGACTCATATTTACATTTTTTCGAACACAACAATGATAAAGACAGTCAGAATGCACCACATGATTAAATACTTTCCAGTAGAAGCGTTGGTTCTCTTTTTTATTATTCTCAAATTAAGTCAGGTTTACATAAAGTGTCATCAATTTTTCATCTAAAAAAATTATTCATACAGTTTTGTGACTATCACACATAGTTGTGCAATTATTATCTAACAAGGAAGATAAAATGGCGCATCGCGTGAACAAAAATCATTTCAAACATTTACCGTAACATTTAACTTTGATTTTGATTTACACATTATATGTACTCATATAAATCTAAAATCCAGGTATTATAATTACTTGTTATGATTTATTGCCTAATGACTATTTTCAAAACAAACTACTTTTCAACAACTTTGATGTTTTTTCTACCCCCTCAAAGAATCTCTCATGGCAAACAGAGGCCAAAGAAAGTTCGTTGCATCGTTATTGCCTTCAGTTCCTTTGACAGATCATCTTTAATTAGACAATCTTACTTAATTTGGTTATCATTTAAGATACGCACAGCTGCAACTCTTAGTCGTTCCGGCAGGGACCGACCAAGCTTCATCTAAATTAGACGGGATGCGTGTTCGTCGGATTGTGCACCCTTTCGAGTCACATTCTTGCAAAGGGAACTCTTAGCAAGACAGAATCAACACAAACGTAACCAAGAAATCTTTGCCATGGCTAAAATTACAATCGAACTTGTTCGATTATATTTCCCCATCCCTTTTCGTTGCCTATTTTTTTTCTTCTACTCTATTTTTTTTCTCAATTTTAAGTAGTAGACATTTTGCTTATGTCTTAAGCATGCCTTTTATGACAAATTACATTAAATTGCTTTTTTTTCAGCATTGAGTTTGATGAAATGAAAAAAGAGTTTTGAATAATTTATGTTCACACGTTGCGTCAGATATTAGTACATGAAGTATCAAAAAATTCAGCATGCTTTAACTTTGAAGAAGGTCGTTTACAAATGGAAGCAAAATTCTCGGTCCTAATAACAATTTGGTTTCTGTCAATGGTTTTGCACAAAAATAATTATTAAATTATCTTTAGAAGTAGCGTTTTCCTGTACATGAGATCTTCGAAGCTTTTAAAACGTATTTTCCTGCTTATTTCTTGACTTTCTTCTTTCATATTGAATATATTTTTTCCTGAAGTTTATATTAATATTTTTCTTTCTTTTCTTTCAAGAAATTATAAATTTTTTTCATGAAGGATTGAAGTTCAAGAAATTTTCAAGTCGCACTAAGTTCGATGAGAAGTTTACAATAGTTTCGGGAAGTTAGAAAGTGCAAATTAGTAGCAAAGAATTCCAATTCGCCACTACTCTTGTATGGAAATGAATTTAGCTAAAGCCACAGCAACATTCAAATTGAAAGTTGCGAACTTTTGTAGTTGAGATTCAACAATAATTTATATACTATAATATCTATATGAAGCCTTTTTCTGGAACAATTTTCAAAAATTCGAATTCTCTTTGAAAACGCTTTCATATTGAGAGCGTTTTCAATTTGAAAGCTTCCAAGACGGAAACACTTTTAATTTCGAAATGTTGAATTCCGAGAAGCGTTTTGCTTTTGAAACATTTTTTATCTGTTTTAATATCCAGGAAAGTTAAGATAGAGAGACTGCTGGTCATTTCTCGAAAATCTTTCCTTCGACGGAATTCGAATTTTAAAATGTCACCGATTGGAAGTGTTATTTTGTATCTGAACTGAATACATTGGAATTTGAAAACATGAAATTTCAATTAATACCAATTAAAAGGTTCAGATAAGAGAATGAAACAAATTGCTTTTTTCAAACCTGAAAGTATTTAAATGGTATTTATCCACTCCTACAAGAATAGAAGAAGTCCTTATGAACAGAAGAGTTTAGGGATACATAATGAGACTACAGTTTGACATTCAATATTAACAAAAATCCCGCATGAAGTTCATATTTATAAAGATCATTCTTTCTCTTGCGCAGAATTTTTTTCATCAAAGACGCTATAATTTTTCCACTTGGATGATGTAATGTTTTTAATTCAGATTAAGACGGAGGTTGTGCATTAGATTCAGGTAAATTGGAATTTCAGCTAAATTGCAGACAACAGAGTGGCAGTCTATAATGACAGATATTTTACATGTACCTAAAAATTTATGTTACAAATAAACAATTGATTTAAAGGAATTGTTCTTTCTTATCCTTGATTTTTGATGTTGTGTTTTCATCCACTTTTCAAACTTCTTTTTTCTTTAAGAAAAAACGTACCATAACTTATATCTAAATAGTAATAAGTTTTCGTATCTAGTCTTAAATACACATTTGTCCTATGTACAATGACTCAAAGGATTTGCGAAAATAATAATTTTTCCCATTTGTCTGGAAACTCGTAAATAAATCATCATTTGAGTCGCATTCAAAATAAAAGTTGCATTTGAGTCCGAAGAGCAGAACAGTTTTTTTTGTACCATCTTGCTATGGTAGCGGAGGTTGTGAAACCAAAACAAAGTTCACTCACAAAGTTACTAAGCAAAACTGGAAAACTCCAGAGTCTCACTCACTTGGCCCGAAATTGTCTCTAAGTATAACACAAAAGTTATTTTTGAAATGCTTCAGGTGGTACTTGCCCATGTTTGAAGAATTCTTGGAAGGCAGCCAGTGCGTTATTAAAGTTCCACTGTACTTCTTCAAGACACTTTCTACTCCATTCTGCATTCATGTTTGTTTGTTGACTTAAGGCCACAAGCATACTGTGCTTTATTTCGTCAGAAGGTTCTACGTACGCGGGTGGCACAGTCGATGGGCCAGCGGGAGACGTTGGGACCGAAACTTCAACTACTGGAGTGCTGAAGGCTCGCTTTTCTTGAAGATCAGTAGGATTTCCTATGTGTAGCTGTTCGTTACGAATACAGTAGCCGGTTCCTTGAGGGACGATCACAAACGTCCTATTAAAGTACCGAAGTGTTTCCCTAGTTTCAAGTTCTTTAAACAGACCAGTCACTGTGATGATCATCATGCCATCCTGTAAAATTGGAATCAGTTCGTTGAAATAAAATAAAATTTCATAATAAAACAGTAGTCAAGAGAAGCGACAGATGATGGATTATTTCAGCACTACAAATTTTCCTACCGTAGCGAGACTGAGATCCATCGTGAATGAGTTCAAATCGTGTTTTGTCCGAGGCATTTCAGATATGAAGGAAACCACTGGCAACCTTCCAAGCTTTAGAAGTTTTCGACGTTTGTTAGGATCGTTCAACCGATATAAGTTTCGGTTCTCACTAAGGTAACCACTTGGCCTGGAAAATAATAAATATGCCGTTTTAATTTTCTTTTTTGTGGACAATCAAATCATAAGATGTAAGAGAAAAGTTCGTAATTATTTTCTAGCAAGAAACCAGAAGCGGACTAGGATTCACCAACCGGCCCGTAAATCTTGTAGATTTACCTTAAAAGTGGTCCTGCGCAGTTGTTCTGGAAGAGTTCAAAGATTTTCAGGAGATTCAAAAGTATAGCAAAGGATTATTAGAATTTTAATTATATTAGGAAGTGCTGAAGCATTTCAAATGTGTCAAAGTTTTTGACAAGATTTTGGGACAGTTGAAGGAATTTAGAAATAACTAATCAAGGGATATAATATTACTTCCAGATTGCAAGGGATTTCGGGATTTTTTTTTCTAATTAAACCAACGGACTTAAGAGGATTTTAGGATACAAAATAATTCTAAACATTTTATACAGTTTCTATAAATTTCAAAGAGTTACACAAAAATTAGGGGATTTCGTAGAATTTCAAAGATTTGAAGAGTTTTTCAAACGTTTCAGAGGATTTGAAAAGTTCCACGCAGGTTCAAAGAATTTCCTTAAATTTCGAAAGATTTGAAAGGATTAATAAGACTTTAGGATACTAATGAAGGGTTCCAAGGACCGAGAATTTGGAATTTCAATGATTTTATCATATTTGTATAGGTATCAATGAATTTTTCATAAGATTTAAGGAATTTTGATAGACTTTCGAAGACTTAAAGGGTCTAACATTTTTTACTCGTGCAAACAACCCTCTGGTGTCTGCACTGATCCCATCACATGCTTGTCCGCCTCTGAATAACGCTTATGTTATTAATTAAAAATAATAAATACTCAAAACTCGAAGCAGTTGAAATTTTGCAATTTAAAATTACATTATCTGGCAATTTTGAACAGCGCTTTTGAAAATGTGAACTTACTTGTTGGCACTCAGTACGGAGGCTATTGTCATACTAAAACACGAGTGTTCGTGATAAGCATCTAGTAAGGGTTGCCGACTTTCACTGTCAAAGATCATGAAATATTGTTGTAGAAACTGACTAGCGATTTCTTGCGCCTTGGGATTGGCGACGAATATCCTTTGTGATGGTGGCAACTTGACCCCTTCGTCAGCCACATCGAACATAATCGGCCGAGGCAAAACTACGCCATCCTTTCAACACAAACAGAATGAATATGGACCCTATAATTCAATTTGAAAGAAGGCTTATTTATGATTACTTACAAGTCGTAGAAGTTTTGGGAAACGTTTCCGCACGGCACTGTCGTCAAGAAATAAAAGCCAGAAGCCCGGAAGCTCCAAGTTAGTTGTAATAAAAGAATGTTCCATTGCATTAATGAAGAAATATCACAATAAGAGAACGATGAACTTGAAACTCGAATTGCAAAACAAAAAAAAATGATGCTTGGCTGATAACATTAATTGAACAGATGTTGTGAAACTAGAATCACTGATATTATCTGGAGAAGACTCTCAGAAAAAGAAATTGTTTTTATAGTACATTATTTCGTGGGTAATAATTACTGTTGTAAATATCATTTTTAGCAATCATTTTTCATATTTTAAATTAAGTAATTCAAATTTCACAACAGATGCAATTTTTACCTCAGAAAAATACAGTATGACAATATTTCAACCAGTTATTCAATACAACGGACTTTTCACAAAATAATAATTCATCGTTTTTTTTTTAATATTGAATTAATTCTTCCTGAAATCCTTTGAATACAGGAGCGTGGTTTCGTGATATCGTATAAATGGTTGAAAGTAGCTCTTACTGTAGGCCACTGACATATAAAATAAGGTCTGAAAGTTTGCAATAAAAAATATATCATTTATCTAAATCTATCAGAGGTGCAGTAGTAGCTCGAAAGGAACGTGGAACAAAAAATTTGGCACTCGAGCTGGAATTAATTCGCAGCATTCCGCCGCCCAAATTGAAAGGATACATAAATCCAATCTCAGTCGAACTACGAAAATCGATAAAAACTGTTAGCCCGAAGAACTGCAATATCGAACGAATTTTGATTAACCTAAATATACTTTTCGTATAAAAACAATGTGCTCTCTCTCATATTTTTCAACAAGAGAATTATTATTTCAACAATTCCTTCTTAAAGATAGGCTTGCAGGTTTTCACCAGCCAAAAATACTAGTTAAAAAGAACACTTACGGACGTAAGTCTTACATTCGTCGCTATGCCAAATCCAGGCAAGCCTTTTTTTCTCCTTGGATTTCGAACGAGTGGTTCAGCTAATTTACGTGATAAAAACATACGTAAAAGCAAGCCATTCTTTAAGATTGTGAATTCACTACGTACTTTACAAGAGAGAAAATACCCAAGGTACTTTTCGCAACTTTTCAATTTGTGTTCTGATGACGTATTAGATGCTATTCACAAATTCAGCCACCGAAAAAGTTCTTTACGTATCTCTTTCTCCGGCACTTCTCAACTTTGGCGACTTTCCGTATTTTTGGAAAGTGGATTTTTGCAACAAATGATATCGAATAATCATTTTCATCAAAGCAGTCACATGCTGCATTTCTTTGCGAATTCAATTACAACAAAAACTTATTTCACATCAAAATTTCACCTATGTATCTTTTCAATTTAAACGGCAGTATTTCAAACTCAATTGCCGGGATTCTCTGCCCTATGTAGAAAGAGAGCAGTAACCAATCCTCAGAGACGCGTCGTTCCTTACGGACTCCAACCTACATCAAGTGGCAATGATGTGCCATTGTACGAAGTATTCGTTTTTCAAGAAAATAAATCTCATGTCGTACGTTACCTTACATATTCAGTTTGCCGAGATTTATACTTATTGCACACAGGATTTCCCTCAAGACGTAATTCCTCTAGTTTCAAATCTTTGATTGAATCTATTTGATTAATCTCTCTGACCTGCAAGGAAAATTAAATTGTGAATAATTTTGCCGTAATAGGTAAACTGTTGAGGCGATTACTTGATTCAACATGAAACATTTTCAGAAAAACAAGGAATCTTACCCTGTTATCTCCGATGTGAAGAATTTTGAGTGCCTCAAACTTCGTTTTGAGAGTACTAAGCCTATCGATAGTTTGTAATTTGTTTCCGTCTAAATTCAAGGCTTCCAGGTTCGGAATGTGAGCAGCGACGATATCCAACACTGTCATTAACATCACAGGCTTAAACAAGGGGCAGAAGTAATCATCGGCAAGTTCTGAAAAAAATATCAAATTCAGAAAGTAGTTCATGCAAATAATTGAACGAAACAATAATTTAACGCAAACCTGGGTCCAGATGAAACCTTGAGAGATCTAATGCGTTACTTTCTGCCAGGTATCTTTTAGTCATGGCTTGTTTCAATCGCTCTTTCATCGCATCATTCATTTCACAAGTCGGAGGGGCTCCTGGCCTCACACGAACTTGCAGTCTGAATCCATCATTAGTAGTGATCTGGTTATCGGACTTTTGTAATTTCGAAGCTACAGCAGAATTGTCTACAAAGAACGATGCCTCCTTCGCTGTAACTTTGTACTAAGACAGAAAAAAATATTATTATTTAAATATTCTGCCTCCTTGGAGCCTAGGAAATTTATTTTCGAATGAAGGAGAGACAAAGTGAGGGAGTAAGAGAATCAAACTTACCATGATTGGCACAAAGGCATCAGGTGCTATGTGACTAAGAAGATTTCTTAGCACGAATTCTTTAGGATATTTAAATCCGTATGGTATCTGGAAAGAAAGTGGTTTTGTTTGAGATTTGGGTTATCACGAGTTTTGCAATTTTTTGTTTTTGAGGATCAAGCTTAATACTTACGGTTACTTTGAACCAAGAATTATCACCCATAGCCAACGGAACAGGTCTTGAAAATTTATTTGACATCCTTTGTGGCAGCGGACTATTTCTTCCACGCATTCTAGAGGCAGAATTGTAATTGCCTCTACCTCTACCACGGAGGACAACTTGTCTGCCATTGTTGTTGCTTCCGACGTTCATTTGTATGTCGTCGTCTAAGTGTTGCTTTATAGCAAGATCTAAATGTCGATGCTTCTCTTTTCCTGGCTTAGTTTGAGCTTTGAAAGACACTCGCGGCCTGTTGCCGACGAAGACGGTGCCGCCATCATCACGACCACTGCCTCTGTCATCGTGACCTGAGATGAGAAAATCAAATTATGTAAAGTGTTCCAATTGGGGAGCTAAAAACTGTGTTTTAAATTCTTAAGGTAGTTGTGCCGAAAAGGGAAAAATTTTAACGCAGTACTTTGGCATATAAATAACGTTTTCTCTTCCTTTAAGGGTCGATATTTCTTAAGACATAATATTATCGTTAATTAGAACTTTTTTTATTTTCTCGGAACCAAATAACTTCCATGCTGGCCAACATTTTTCGTTATTCTTATTCAGCGTCCTTATATCTTGTGATCTTAAAGCCATGATATACTAACCCGAAAATAATCTTTCTTCTTCCCAGTTCGAAAGTACGTCTTTCTCAGCCGCATTTCAGGCAGGAAAGTGTGACTTTTATAGACCGCTTTAGTCACACGTTCTCAGACTGAAATGTGGCTTCTGAAGACGTTTTTTCGACGAGGGAGGAAGAAACATAGTATACAACACTCGGCTAGAAATTAGGATGCCCGTACCTGTGTGATTATAAGGCCTTGACTTTGCCTCGGCCTTGTTATCACACAGGCACGAAAAATCCAAATTTTTAGCCTCGTATTGTAACATACTATAACAAAAAAAAAGTTCCCAACAACTTACTTCCATACGGACTCAGATATCAAATTGAAAATTTGTAAAATGAAAGACGTTCCTTTTCCCAGGTCCGTACGTTTAGACCCAACCTTGGTGAAAATTTGCATGAAACGAAGTACTTCTCGGACTGCCCATGTCCGAAAAATCATTTTGAGGTTAGAATTGCATGGCCTTAGCATTCTGCGGCAATCACCAGATCACCTCCGAAATGACTGACATTTTTAGATCTAACCTCTTTTTATCCGCAATCAGACATGGAATATCTCAGATGCCTGTCCCAAAATTTAAATTACGATGAACTACTAAAATTCTCCTCTTATAAAGTAAAAATTATTATTCTTTGCAAATTTTCCTGTTCTGAAGTAATTTTTTACGCATATTCATAGTTCTGTTTAAAAGTACAATGCTGTAAAAAAAATTCGTGTCCCGGAATCAAATTTCTAATTCTTTGCGGAAATTGCCTGTCCCAAAGTGAAAATTATAATTCCTTCCGAAAATCCCATGATCCAAATTTAATTCCCTGTCCCGAACTTAAAATCTTAATTCTTTACTGAATTCCCGTCCCAACACAGATTAATAATTCCTCAAGGAAATGAGCTGGTCCAACTCAAAATAAGAGTAATGAAATATATGTAACCACTTTCAATTTTCATATTGGTTCATTCGCGAAAAAAATCACAGTCACTGAGTTCAATTTCCTCCAAGCGTCCAGTTTTTTCAGGTAAACAAATTCCCGTTCCATTCCCGGTCAGGTGGACACACCCTGGTCAACTTCTACATCTATTTCCTCGAAACAGGATAAGTTTTGTTCTATCTTCAAATGATGATTTCGATTTCCCAGCATGTTTTTTTGCTCTCCTAAGAAAATTTTGATTTTATTGGTTATCGTGTGTGGTTCAGTTTCTAGTTTCTGTTGGTAACACTGTTGCCTTCGATATGGTAGCACTTTGTGCTATCGGAGAAAAAAGCAAAAATTCTGGTTGCAACCTTACAAGTTCAGGTCTGCAGATTTTTATATGCTGAACACGTCTTAATGGACATTCGACTTGAAAAGTGAAATAAGAATTCAATTCTTCGTTACGGAAAATATTAAATGTGACTGAAATTCCATACAGCTTTATTTTACTTTCTAAAAAACAGTATGTTCCGATACAAGAGGCCAAACGGGAAGATTGCTCACTGTAAGCGTAGAGGCCCAGAATTAACCCGTAAGGCCAGGCGAAGCCGAGCCCTAGGGTGAGTGAGGAGATACGTGCCTTCACACTTCACACGATCAGTGAACATTCAACCGTGAGGGCACTAGTATCCAAAGAAATTTTTCTTTACAAATTACAATGCAAAACCTGAGATGGAGCACCGTTTACAGACAACGAAAATAACCTCAACCAACCTGAATTCAACATAGTCACTATTTATGACGCTAAATGGCGTTTGTAGTAAGCCCTGTTAGCCATTTCGTACCATTCTAACCTCAAAATCTCAACTTTGACACGATTTTTTCGGTTCTACTGGTGTAAAATATTGTTCAATACGTGTGAGGTAATTTTTACCTCATGAGACTTTTGCCACTAGCTCCGCTAGTGCAAAAACCGACTCAATCGCAAAATAATCACCTCCAACACGCGTATCGAAATGAACTATCCTATGTCTGTAAACGGTGGGCAAACGACGGTTTTGCATGTTTGTGCAAAGAAGAATAATCTTGTATCTTCTCTATAACGAAATACAAAGCTAAGAGACTTTGGCCTTGACTCCGAACCGAAACTTGAATAATTTGATATTAAAATCGAAAAAGCCTTATTTAATACACCAGTTCATATAATTTGACAAGGGTCGACTGGCTGAGCATTAATGCCGGCGATAAAACGTCCTTTCGGAAATTGGGAGGAGGGGAAACGAAAGTTTTGACATAATTGACATAATTTTCCAAAAAGTTATAATTAGAAAACTTTATATGCAAAGCTATAATTTCATTTATAATATTAAAGAAACTATTGAACGATCTGAGCCTTTCTAAAAGTGGTCTTATCAATAATTGAACTCAACCGAAAGAACGCTTATAAAAACGATATAAAATTATAAAATTCTACTTGACAAAGTGACAAACAAAGCAAGCATAGGGAAAGTGCGAAATGCTTACGTGAACATACTTATACGTATATGATTTAGAGACGTGTGGAAGATAGTTTACTTACCAAAATAATGTTTTTCTTCAAGGTTTATCGGTCGCCCACCGCCTCTTCCACTCCAGTTAAATTTGCCAGATGATTTCTTAGGCATTTTTTTATCACAGATTGAAACACTACTAAACTACGAGAAACACCTTTCAAACAGCATATCGTTCTAACGAAAATTGTCAGGTTAGATTCTTGAGCGTTTTACTGGCGTTACTTCTGACTTTCACTTACTTAACTGGAGAATTTTTTGATATAAAATATTATGTTCGACAAGCTTAATCAATTTCTATTATTTATTTAATCAAATCGCTTCAAAGTTTGACGATTTTGACACTTTCTTCGTTGTGGACACGATGCAAAAAAAGCTCCTTGGATGGCACACACTAAACAGAAATGGCGGACGGGAACAAAATGGGAATGGTGGAGGAAGTCGTCAGCGCTCGCGAACTGACCTAAGAGTGCGCGAAATTCAAAATCATAATTAGCTAAGTGAAGTTTTTCCAAGAAAGTTATAGGAAATAATTTTCAAAAATCATGGAACCTGAATAACATCCTAATCAAAAGCCGGTTTAAACAATAAAAGACACTCTTTAAGGTATAATAGGAGAATTTGACAAACCGTGAAGTTTTGAACGATTTCAGATCAGGAAGGCTTTGACGACGATGATACCTACATTGAGTTATAGTTCACGGTTCATTTTCTTTTTTAACATTGATATTCTACGAATTTTTCTAGAGAACTTTAGTTTGCTATTTCTGATTTTGAATCTCGCACACTCAAGGTCAGTTTTCGAGCGCTGCGATAGGATATGAGGCACTGATCTGTATTGCACATTTGTAATGATCATTTGTGATCATTATAAAGTGCACAATACTTTTTGGCTTCTTCAAGCATAGAGATATTACAGATAGAGTAGGCATGCAATAAGTGGGAGGCGTCCTGCGGATGAAAAGAGAAAGAGAATGAAATTGGTATTGCTATCTCTCTCTTTCACTGCGCACTGCGCATGCGTGATTCTGATTCATGCGAGTCAACGGCTATGGTCAACGGCAAGACAGCAATACCAACTTCATTCTCTTTCTCTTTCTATCCGCAGGACGTTCTCGCTTGTACAAGGGCCTATGGCATGCATACTCTATCTGTAATATCTCTATGTCTTCAAGCCCCCAAAATAATGTACGTTTAGTTGCACAAAGTATTTTATCTGGAAACTATATAGTATCAACTAGCGAGGTATCGATTCGATATATCGAAAGATCGATGTTGTTCAAATTAAAATTGGGAATTTAAAGTTGCAATGCGAGAGATGATGGCAAAGATCTTTGCTGATGGCCATCTAGCTAACTAACCAGCATGGCTGCCTATGGGATACGCGTAGCATTGTTTACACACGTGTTTCACTCAAATCACGCAATAATAATTAATTTTGTGTCAGATTATTCAGTTAGAAGTACATAAGAAGTTTCTTAAGTTAATATAAAATCTTAAAAATTGAATTCTCCTGGAAACATAGAAAGGGAAACGATACTCGCAAAGGCAATGTGTGCTGTGTTGTAAATTGTGACACCAAAAAAAATATCAACACTAATTTGAGTTTGCATAAAGTACCCAAATTTGGTAGTGGTACTGTTACAGTGAAAAATCTTGTTGGAGAAAGTATTGTTGTTGATAAATGTTCCGAATGGTTGAAAAGACTCAAGATGCAAGATACTGATCAACAAATGCTAGTTTGCTCTCTGCATTTCAGCGTTGACGATTATGTATTTCCTGGTTTATTTTTTATACAGTTATTACGTGATTATTTATAGAATTATCATCATGATCAATAGATAAAATCTATGGTTCATCCTACCTTCCCCTTTGTAAGTCGTTCCACACTAAATTATAAAAGCAGAATTGATCGCTCTTTCACCTTCGATCATGTTTCTGGAAGACGGCGTTGCAACAACATACTCACACAATGTTTTTAGAGAGAGTAGCGACATTTTCATCACATTTAAATTATACTTTACTTGAATAAACGTGTTAAGACTAATGCTAATCATATGCATGGCGAATTCCATAGGCAGCCATGTTAGTTTTGATACAGCAGCGCCTCTCTGCCCGCGGTGGATCTTCTCTTTGCCAATAAGAATATTAGTTAATAGTAATAAATTTAGCTAACAAAGTAATAATAAATGCATTTTATAAGAAATGCACTTTATTGAATATGCTCTATGCGTGAAGGTATAAGAACAATGAGAATTGTCAGTTAAATACTATCATAGAAATGTTAATAAATTACTACTTTGTATTAAGAAATATGATATATTCCAAAGTATGACTCATGTATCTAAAATCAGTATCAGAACATGCTTTAGGATAGATTTTTGCAGGAAATATTCTTGTCAACATTCGGTCAAAATTTTGACTTTGGACCAAAGTTTTTTAGGTTTTCCAATCTTCGAATGTCACTCATTGCGTCTTCAATAGGTAAAATGACAATGAAATTTCATGACGTCAAAAATGTGATTGGTTAAGAACTTTAGGTAGGGAGATCACTCTACACAAAATGCAGTTTATAAAAAGACATGCAGAGCGTAAAAACGTCAGATTTTGTATCTCCAAAGCGCCTTATGAACCTTAAATCTTCGATGAATTATCTTGTGAAGTTGGACTTAGAAAATTTTGAGGTTGAAGTAAATACACGAACAAACAGCATTGAGAGTCGGAATTGTTGAACGCGAAGCGCGGTGCCACGTTCGGCTTACCAACTGCAATAATAAATCCAAAGGATTAAACTATTGTGAGAATTGTGATTTTGAGTTACTTCTAAAACAGAGCGACAAACTTATAAATTTCTGAGAACTTAATGCATATCTCAATGGTTGCACTTTCTTTTTCTTACACCTTCTTTCACCAGTGCAAAATTGTATGTTCCACTAATTTGGTGTAGAAAAAAATGGTGTACGATTTTTGCTACACCCATGTTCCACTGGTAGTTTGCTCCAAAATTTGGCGCGATATTTGAAAGTGTAATGGTTAAATAAAGTTATTTTGCTATTGAAGAAGTATATTTCAATGTCAATAATTCATTACTAATATATTATCAGTATCATTATACTTTTGAAGCAGAATATCGTAATAAATAGCAAGGTAGGAACGCTTCAAAAATATATATATTCGAAATTTCGCGCGCAAATTGATTTTTTCGGCTGAATGTCATGTTCCACTGGAGAGTGTGAAATATGTCAGTTCTCACCATTCGACAGGACTGTGTTCCACTGGGCAGAATTTGCACTGCAGTGTGAAAAAATCCATCATATTGGTTCCCATGGCAACTTGACCGAAAATAAAAAATTGAACTTTGGATTTCGTGAGTTGTTTTTATTCACTTTCACAAAGGTGGCACCCCTACATAATGCCTCCAATGGAAAGAGGGATGTACCACGCCATTCTTGTTTTTATGAACACGTAAAGTTAACCTTGCTCGAGCGTTTGACGTTATGCTGTCACAGCCCGTAAAAGTCGCCTCGACGAAAGTGCCTGTTATTTTCCATGCGAGTGTTTGAATGTGCATGAAAGGTATGGAGGATATTGTTGGAGGTTTGCCGAATACGTAGATGTAGTATTTTTATATTTTGTACGCTTTTTGTACATATAATTTTGCGTCGAAAGATTCGTCTGCCAAAATTACTTTTTTTCTGGGTATTTTTTTTAAAGTTTCAAAATAGTTATGATCTCGAGAGATCCTGTAACATATAATACGGGAAAATTTAGATTGTTTCATCAACTTTTGAAATCCGTTGAGACATCTTGCACCTTTTCCCAACATTTTTTGGGAATTCGTTATTTTTTAAATTTCTTTTCGTGTAGGGCACAGTGGTTCAAAATATCGAAAAGCTGTCCAAAGATCAGAATCTTTATATTTCACTTCGTTCAAGTACCCATGTAAGATTTTTGGAGTCGCTGATTCCGAAAATGAAGTCGAAAATCCAAAATTTACAATGGCGGATCCAAAATGGCGGAATTTTTCTAAAATGTTCCATGCATTTACTTGCAAATGAGTATTAAGGGATTTTTGGGGTCGCTGATTCCGAAAATCAAGTCAAAAATCAAAAATTCGAAATGGCGGACCAAAATGGCGGACATATTTCTGAAAAAAGTAGTTTTTTAGAAAAATGGCTGCCATTTTAGGTCCGCTATAATCAGTTCTAGATTTTTGAGTTCATTTTCGAAATCAGCGACCCCAAAAACCGCTTCATACTCATTTCCAAGTAAATGCACGGCAAATTTCAGAAAATATCCGCATTTTCTATTTTGGATTTTTGACTTCATTTTCGAAATCAGCGACCCCAAAAACCCGTTAATACTCATTTTCAAGTATATGCGTGGATAATTTTAGAAAAATTTCCGTCATTTTGGGTCCACAATTTCGACTTTCAGATATTGGACTTCATTTTCGAAATCAGCGATCCCAAAAACCCCTTAATACTCATTTTCAAGTAAATGCATGGAAAATTTTAGAAAAATGTTCGCCTTTCGGGTTCACCATTTTGAATTTTTGATTTTTGACTCCATTTTCGAAATCGGCGATCCCCAAAAACCTTAATACTCATTTTAAAGTAGATGCACAGAAGATTTCAGAAAAATGTCCGCCATTATGGGACCGTTATTTTGAGTTTCGGATTTTGGACTTCATTTTCGAAATCAGCGACCCCAAAAACCCCTCAAAACTTATTTTAAAGTGAATGCATGGGAAATTTTAGAAAAATTTCCGCCATTTTGGGTCCGCCATTTTGAATTTCGGATTCTTTACTCCATTTTCGAAATCAGTGACCCCGAAAACCTTATATGGGTACTCAAACAAAGTGAAATATTGAGATACTGATTTTTGGCTAGCTTTTTAGGATTTTGAACCACTGTGCATCGCTTTCTGAACCTCATTTCAAATCATTATGTAATATAATGTCCATGATTTAGATTTAGAAAGGCGTTTCAGGAACTTGATAATGAAAATTAGGAAATATGTAATTCCATCAATTTTCTTGAACTATACAAGAAATTTTATTTCAAGACGCTAATTTTCGTTTTTGAAACAGTCACCTGCATCCCTAATTTATGGATTTCTATATTCTTGAATTTCCTATATCACTTGTTGAGTTTCAAATGTTATACAATATGGAAATATCACGTGGAATTTTTCAAATTTGATAATTTTTGACTTTGACCTAAGTTTTGAAAAAAAAAAAAAGTTAGAAATACTTCAACTATCGATTCTTCTTGTCTTATTTTTCTTAAAGGTTTTTTTCATCCATCCAATTTGATCTCAGAAGAGGATATCAATTATAAAATTTAAACATCCATCAGAATTATTCCTATATGATTAGCACTTTCTTCAAACTTACAACATTTCAACTTCAGCCGTAAAATATCTCTCTCCACAAATAAAAACTTTGATTAATTAATAATAAAAGTAAAAATGAATGATCCTAGAAATTTCTGTTCCAAAGATTCAGCCAATATCATTGGTTCGTTTTCAACAATATTTTCGACCAGGTCAAGTCAGATAAGTATTGCTGGTTTATAGCTTCGAATTCGATTCCGTATACGTAACGTAATGACAATAGGGTTGTAACGGTGATGTAATTTGCAAGTGCCTCTGATACAATAGCACGATTATACAGCTTGAAGAATTTATGATTTGATGAACAAAGGTCATCCCCGTGGATTTATTTGAGGAAAGCGGCTTCAACGGTTCACAAATCAAATACCGACTTACCGCATGGCCCATGACATGTCCTTTTGTACTGATTCAGTCAAATTTGTTAGTTTCCTTCCCTCAATGAAGAAAATTGACAGTGTTACTTAGTCGAATGTACGTTTTGTATGTTTACTTAAATAAATATGTTATTTATTCATGGGCTGCATGTGATCTTCACAATTGCAGCTTTCATATCCTGTTTCAGAAAACTCTGAAAAAAGAACATTCACATACACGTTTCCTAGCACGTCTATAAACAAATCCAAACTATTATTTTCAATATCAGAAGCTAATTTTATCACAATTTATCACCTCTACCATGCCATTACCCCGTGGACCCAAAAAGGCGGATGCACATACTCGCCTTTGTAGTTATAAACACCTAGTTATACCTATCTAGGAAGTATTTAGTAATAAGTTTCCAGCGCCCTGGCTCAGTGTATAATACAGATCAGTGCCTTGAAAATTCCTTTGAAGCAGTGGGCAAAACATGGTAAAAGAAAGATATTACCTGATATTGCTTTTTATTTCTGGGTAAACTCAAAGAGTACAGAGTACTAACCTTAGAGATATTATAGATAGAGGAGGCAAGCCAGCACACAACGCGGCATCGGAGAAAAAAGAGACAGAAGGATGGGACA
>WSXT02197907.1:0-19033 GCA_011762715.2 Neuroterus valhalla
AACAAAGATCGAAATTTGTTGCGCAGATATTTTCGCAGGCACAATGTCAAGTTATTGGTGTGATATGAAGTTCGTCTTATAATGATGTTGTCACAACACAGCAGCAGAGTTTGTTGAAGGCAACTTAGGTCACCTCTGGATGCTTTTTTAGAGCTACCAACAGAATAAGGAATTTCCAACAAAACAAACCATTTTAACTAAATAAAATTTCACGACAAGCTAGAAGGACAAATGTAAAATACACATCCTCGTATAATCATGTAGCTTTGCCGACTAGAGATTCTTCTACACTTACCGCTTGGCCGGGCACCTATCGACTTAGCGCCGGTTTCTCGGCTGTTCATGCTTGAGTGATTCTGTTCCTCCCTCCGACCCTCGCACGATGCAGCACGACAGCCCATCAGCCTTGAAAAGGCAGGACCGTAATGCGTAATATAGAAGTTGCTTACTTGGAGACTTGCGACGCACGTATTCACGAGACTATACGGTCCTGAGTGTTCACCTTCGCCTAGTCAGTCGTCGCTTCAAATCTGGTTCGAACTGGATTTCTAATTGCTTCTCGCGTTAGGACCACAACTCCCGATTCTGTCTCCTGTCTAGGCGGTGAGTGTATATTCAAATTTGTCACTTTTACACAAAAATAAAAGATATTGGGAACATACATTCTGTCAAATATTGGAAAAATGAACGCGTATTTAGGAGATTGATAGAGACATATGGTTATTATTGAGTAATTTTCTATGTTTTCTAAATAAGTAGAAATTTTTTATTTAATTCACTAGTGGAATCCATAAAGACCATAAATCATCATCTTCTACCCTTTTAACCCTCACTGCATAGTTTTTGTTTTTTATGCCTAATTCCAAGAAAGTTTATCTAGAAGATAAATCACCTTTTTTCCGATACCTGATGGAACATTTTATAGAAATATGTACGAAAACTACAACCCTTTTTATAGCAACATACAAATAAATACATAAAATAACAGCCAATTTATAGTGAATCACAACTTTGTTTACTTTTGTAATATTTCACAAGGAAGAAAGCAGCTGGATGATGTATTATTCAAAATACTGTGTGGAAATAATTTTGCGTTGAACAGTTTAGGTGGTTGTTGTCAAAAAATGTTCTACGATAAAACTTGTCAAATACTCATATGCCATAACCTCTAAAAATAAAAAATAAGTTTCAGAGCATTTGAGTAGAACTGAACTTTTTTTTATTAAATAGGAATGATTAAATTCAAATATTTATTATCCTTGTTCGAAGAAAATAACAAATATTATTACCCGAAAACTCCAAATTCTTGTAAAATATTTCTGTTTTTCTGTGATTGTGGTTGTGATTTATTGTATCCAGCTGTAGTTTCCTGTAAAATTATCTGCATTTTTTTATACTTCGTTAAACGTTTGTCTATGAAGGATTCAACAAAAAATTTTGATTTGAATTTAAAATATACATTGCAATCCCGAATATAATTCTCTCGCGCACCGTCCTTCCGGGGATCGCGCTCGTGGACGAGACGGTCCGAGGGGTTTGGAAAGAGGCACTCGTCACGCTCCATTCTCGAGCAGAACAATAGATATTCACGTCGAAGCAATCGCGATGCATGATTTCAGGCCTTTTTGACGCCTATGAAGCGGGGCTAAAGCTCTACTTTTAACTCCCGAGGGAGCAAATAGTACTTTTTATTCCGTAGGGAGCGAAATTAAGTTCAGAGATGAATAATGGAAATTATACATTTATAAGCTTCAATTTCACGACAATCATCCCACTCACCGTAAAAACTTTGAGAAAATTTTGGTTGCAAATCATAGAATTTTACGGTAATTTATGGAAGGTTATCAAAAATAACTTGAAAAATAATCGAAAATTTTCAGAAATGTATGGAAATTTTTCAATTGAATTTTGGATTACTTATCTGGTGTAACTTTAAATTACCTGTGAAATTACTATAAATGAACAAAAATTCCTATAAATTTGTGGAACTTTATAGAAATTTTTACATTTGATTTGGCGTAATCTATTTTAAGTTACCATAAATTTCCTTTGAGAAAACTGTAAATTACGGGGAATTTTCATAAATCTCCGAAAATTTATGGAAATTCTTATAATTGAGTTTTGGGTGATTTATGTCGAGTCACCATATTTTCCTTAAGATTATCATAAATGACCCAAAATTTCCAGAAATTTTCGGGAGTTCATAGAAATTTTTAAATCGAAATGTGTACTTCTGAATTTCTTTTCGATCATGCTACCCGTTTTCGAACACCAATATTGGCTGAAATCATAACTGTATTTCGAAAAGAGTCTAAAATCATGTTTTTTTAAAAAATATCGTATGCGCCAAGGAAGAGAGGGGCTTTTCCTCCTAGGTGCATAATATACTATTTTTTTAAGAAGGAAAAGAATAGGTCTCTAGGGTGCTCCATTTTCGGTTTTTGTATTTCACTCCGCGCCCTACTTTATCATCCCTGTACCTGAATTCGTAAAAAGGAAAGAAAAAGTAATAAGAAGGCTGCGAATATGAAAAGAAGAATAAATAAGAAAGCGACTAAGATAGGTTGCTCGTAATGAGAGTGATATAAGTGATTATTTGTGTTGTCCCCGATGCAAGAGTGGAGATGAGGCTATCGCGATTATTGCACCTTAATAAACCCCTCCTTCTTTCATTCGTTGCTCTACCTTTTCCGGCTTCGTTCTATCTTTCTGACTATCCGAAAGGGGACGTCTTTAATTCCCAGGGAATGCTGCCATCGTTTTTCACTCCGGTCGACGTTCCTTAAGTCGGGCCAAGAAATGTATCCCAAGAAATAATGAAACCTTTATTTCATTTCTTTTCACTTGCTTCTATTTTATCTCGTCTCGTCTCCTTTTGCTGGGGGGTTACATCAGCTTGGGCTTAATATACCTTCGGTATGAAGTATACCGAAGACAAAACGAGGTATTCCATTAGCGTTACCGACCCTATTTTTCAGGGCGAACCCCTTGAAGAGAATTTTTGTATGATCAATTAAAAAGCATGTATTTGGGAAAAAAGGTTCCACTCGTTTCAATACAAAAAACTCTGATAAATTTTGCAGGCACAATGTTGAAAAGGTTTGATATTCTACAACACTCTCACAATACGGGCTTAAGGCAAAATTACAATACTGGTTTCGGAAGGTTAAATTGCAGTACGTTTATCCTGATTTCAAAGGCACGATGGTGACCATACAAGTATTTGAATTTCACACTCCAATAGATTGAGTGACCATCTATTTCTGTAAGATGAGAATCGTGTCTTGCTAGTTTAGTGGTAACGCACTCGACTTAGAGATTTGCGGTAAGCGAATCTTGATATTTTTTTTACTTTTTTCTGCAACATGACATCACATGTAAGGCAATATATACATCTGATGTCATGGTAGCGACTTGACCGGGAAGCCGGGAAATGGCCAGCAATTGTATTGACTGGGAAAAAACCAGGAAATGACCGGGAATTTAATCAAGAACTTGGATTTTACTTGACTCAACCTAGACTATTGAAAACTCTACAGAAAATACGAAAAATGACAGCCTTTTTTTATGAATTAGAGAGAGATCTTATCATTTGATTCAAAGAATGTAACGTCCCTTCAATCTGATTCTCAAAATATTTAAATATATCCATAAGAGGAAGAATTTTTTTACCATTTTGAGGAAAATGTTTTGTAAATTTGTTGCTCTGTAAGATTCTTTTAGCTGACTCAAATTTGATGATCGGATTGACGATAGCCCAAATCTACAAGAAGAATTATTATCTTCATTTTTTGGAAAAAATGTATTTATCACGTCTTATCTGCTTTTCCTCATTTAACTGACACTGGACAGGGAATTTCAGAAAATAATCATAGTTTTTATTTTAGGGCAGGGAGTTTCAGTAAAGAAGTATAGTTCCACTTGTAGCAGGGGATTTTTCCATTGAATGTGAATTCTTCACATTCAATTTCAATTTTTAAAAATTGTATTCAGCTGAACATTGATTCTTGAATTTGAAAATAAACTATTTCTTGGAGACTTTATGCACTTCGTGGAAAATTATCCTTTTCTGTAGAGAATTAATTTTTATGGTCGAAATTCATCTGTTCCTTTAAAATACATCTATTCCCGTTGAAGATTCATCATTGTGCCTGAAAATTCATCAGTTTGGTTAGAAATTAATTACGACAACTCAAAATTTAACTGTTTCATTTTTTGTAGGAAATTGATCTTTTCTAATTCAAAATTCGACATTCCGGTGAAAATTTGACTTTTTGGATTGAAAATTCAATTATTTCGTTAAAACTTCTGTTATACTGTTCAAAAGTCGGTTTTTGGTAAAAAAACATCTTTCCTTCGGAAGTTGAAATTTTCCTTTACGGTTAACATTTCAAGTTATACAGTCAAACATTTTTCATTTTAGTCGAACATTCATCTAGTTGAAAACTTTTATGTTTAGTTTGAAAATAATTTTTCAAGCTGAAAATTTCACTATTCCATTTTTTTTCGAAAATTTTTATTTTTATAGATCAAATTTCAACCATTTTGTTGAACGATTGTATTTTTTGGTTGGAGAATAATTTTTGGTCAAAAATTGAACTATTCTAGATAAATATTCATCATTTCAGTTGAAAAGAAATTCGTCCTTCTGTTTTGAAATTCAACTTCTTTAGTTAAACATTTACTGAAAATTTAACTCATTCCAATTGAAAATTCCATAGTTTCAGTTAAAAAAATATTTGTTTGGTTAAGCATACTTTTGTTTTGATTAAGCTGAGTAATCAAATTTTTGTTAACAATTTATCTTTTTCAGTAAGGTAATTTATCTGTTTGAAAACTCAACTCCTTCAGTCAAAGATTCTTTTTTCTAGTATAAAAAACTCATGCCCTGGGAATAATTATTTTTTATCTCTGAAATTTGACCATTTTTAAAAAAATATTTTCATGGCTGGAAATTGAAGTGCTCCAGTTAAGTATTTATCTTTTTAGTTAAAAACTCATCTCCTTGTTTTGAAATTGACCTCTTCTGGTTCAAAATTCATAGTGTTATTCCAATATTCATCACATTGGTTGAAAATGGTTGAAAATGAATGTTCCAATTTTTGTAGAAAAATTATATTTCTTTGTTGAAGTTATAGTATTCTTTTCAAAATTGATTTATTTTGCAATGTTTGATCTGTTGTGTTGAAGGATGTCCAGAATGAACTTCGTGAATACAAATAAATGTTTGCGTCTTGCGACAAATATGAATATGTTGCTTCTGGATGACCAGGAAAATTGAAAAACTGGACCGGGAAATGACCGGGAATTTGAAATCGTCCGCTGAATTGCCACTCTGGGTGTAGAGTCAAAACTACTTTTTAACAGTACAGTAAATTAAAACAGAAGAATCTTCTGGTGTCCATATGTCACAGGTATTTGTATTTATTTCAGAAAGTCACAGGTAGACGATTTTCAATTAATACCTTTCGTCTATTACGTTTTATACAACTATGGCAAGCTACAAAATATTGTTTGCTTTCTTTCGAGTCCTCCAAAGTACTTTGAACTTTTTAAAAATAATTTTGAAATAACCATGTTAGTGCATCGAAGGAAGGCAGCTTTCATAAAAACCGTGGATGGCTTCCTAGTAGATATTCCAACCTAAAATTGCAGCTCATAGTAAACCAGACTTCGAAAGTGAAATTATATGAAAACAAGTAGTAATAAGAATTGTATTGAACTATCAAACTGCTATATAGTTACAATTTCCCCATCAGAGTATAATTTATCTCTGTTCTGAAAAAGGCAAAGGTTTTTTATTATTTTCCTTGCCATTTAGCTAGTGAGAAGACACACATTCCGGATAATTATGTTTCGCAGAAAATTTGTCTTTGAAATGTACGTGTCCTCCCTTTACGTAATTTAAATAATCAGATGTACCTTACTAGAATTGTTGAAGTGCAAATAGAACGAAATTGCAAAGAGCCATTGCATCGTTACTGAATTCACTTTAAAGAGGAAGATCGTGTCATGTTCGATTACTAATTCGGTAACTTGATCTGCGTCGAGTAAATTAGTTTGCCAATTAAACGTTCGTGGTACATCTCTTCATCGTTTCTTTCCAACATATTCTGAAGCTTCAGCCTCTAGCTCGTTTGCATCGTTTATCCTTTTGTGTGGTCTCACTCCCAGGTCGTATCAAATTGGTTTGAACGGAAGGTTCACTATAGGTCATTATACTCGTGAGATACTATTCTACAACTAATGACCAGTCATAACAAGTCTGAATGACGATGTTCTATATCTAAGCATGCATATTCGAAGTTAATACCTCAGGAGGTCAAATAGAGATGTACTATTTCGGGTGGTGAACTCGCAAAGCTTTAGAATCCCATAGAAATGATATTGGAAACACCAGCACCTTCAAGATAATAGAATTTTTTTATTTGAACGTATTGAATGAGAATCTTTCAGTATGCATTTTCCGGAATAGAACCTTGTCATTTGGATACTACGATATTAGATCCTAATGGAATTTCTGATTTAATATCAAAGCTTGTGAGTTTAAATTGCATGTCCGTCAGGATCCTCAATGTAAAGTTTGATGTATCTTTCCTTGTCTAAGTTAACCCTAGGATGAAGTAGCTCGATAATGATGTGTCTCAAGTGGAGGGACCAATTCCTCTATTTAAGCTTGCTTAACTATTAGCTGTTCTGCTTATTCCAGAGTCGGTCCTCGCATCTACACATAATTACATACATACATATATGTATATATCAACATATAACTTGATCGTTTCCCTCCTCCTCGTTCGGCGGACTGTCAGCGAGGCGGAGACGTTTTCATAATATAGTCGAGTCAGCTCGTGCCACCGTGAATGGGGTTGACGTACGTTAGGGTGTTTCCAGTGATTTACGACGTTTAAAATTAACGAGAATCTTGAGAGAACTTAGAAGAGAAGACAGGACTATGTGCTACTTTGGACCGTAACTTTCGTCCACGTGGCGAAACATTTCTTTTATAGATAATGCTTCTGTTCATAACGCTGTTATGTTAGCATGTTACCTACTCTTCTCCTTCGGCAGCAACTCACTCAAAAGAGGAAGGAATTAATTAGGTACCAGAAAGCTGATAACAAATTTTTGCCATTAACTTAAGCACGTTAAATTATCTCCAAACCGGGTGTTGTTTTGAAATGATAAAAGTTAGGTTTGAAACAAATCATTCATCTTAATTGAACTTAAAAACCCGAATTGTAACTCTCGCCATCAAAGTTTTGTAGCTCCAATACGATCTCCGCTTCTCCAATCCTTTTATCTTGCCTCTTTTCTTCTTTCTAAGTTACTTAGAAAGAAGGAAGGTACTTTTTTTCTTTCTTACAGAGGCAGCCTCGACAATTTCCCTTCTTCTTTCAGCGTCTCGTGTAGGAAGTTGTCCTCTCCAGAAGTTGAAAGTTGCGCTTATCTCTTTTCCCTTAGAATGTTTTTTCAGGTGTTTTAACATCACCTTTATCCTACACCTATTATTCGCTTTCTACTCTTCCGTTTTCTCATTTTTAATACGATTTCTCTCTTCCTTTTCTCATCCTTTTAGGATGACATTGTACCTGTTTATTTCATTCTTGATTTGATTGCGTCTTAATCTGTTTTGCGTCTAGCTACAATCTGTGTTTAGCTGGTGTTGCTATTATGTTAGGAGTTTCCAGCAAGGGTATCGAAACATCTCAACAAAGCTTAGTCTGAAGGTAATTATTCCTATAAACTGGCAAAAGCGACGGAGTATCGGCACAATGAGCTTGTTGATTGTCTCGATTTATCCCGTCTCCTTCCGCTGGTCGTTTTGAGAGGCTTATCAATTTTTACGACATACGGTGGTCTTGAGGGTATTACGTTGCAGGGTTGCCTGATAGGATTGTGTTTACGTGTAACAGGTTCGTTTGATGGCATATCCTTGAGTATATTGGCACAACTGGGCTCTTTATGGTGCTGCTTTACCGGTTTACCTGTGTTATGCGTAGCAGCATATTATTGTCACACAACCCCTGTCTCTAAAGCACTAAGCCATTCGCATTGACGTATAAACTTAGGCGCACGACGTCCATGGCATAAACCAAAACAATATCAGGGTGGCGAATTGACCGAGAAAAAACCGTGAATTTTACTGTCTGGGAAAAGAACCAGGAAATGACCGAGAATCTAATTAAAAACCGATAATTCACTTGATTTTAAATGAATTTAGGTTTCCTTTAATCTGATTCTCAAAAACTTAAGTATACCTATACGACATGAGAGGAAGAATTTATATTTTTTTCCGTTATAAGAAAAACGTTCTGCAGATTGTTCTGCAAACCTACAGAAAGAATTATTATCTTCATTTTTTCAAAAAAATGTATATATCACGTTTTATTTGCTTTTCCTCATTTATGTGCCTTGGGACAGGCAATTTCAGAAAATAATTATAGTTCTTATTTGAGGGAAGGGAGTTTAAGTGAAGAAATTTAATTTCATTTTGAATAGAGAATTTTTTTAACTAATTAAAATTCGGATTTAGAAGAAAGGAATTTTGAAAAATCGTTCCTCCAATTCAGAATTCATCACAGTTTTAATATTATCATATCTTCATTTCAAAAAAAGAAAGTACTTGAAGCAGTTTTTGGGGTAGAAGTAGTATTCCGAAGAAGAAATATTTCTGAATTATGATAGAAAGCTTGTTTACATTGTTCATTGGATTATTTCGATTCAAAATACACCTCTGTCTGAAATTGTAACTACTTTGTCTTTTTTATAGAAAATTTATCTTTATGGTCAAAAATGCATCTTTTTGCTTAAAATACATCTATCCATTTAAAGAGTCATCATTATACCTAGAAATTCATCAGTTTCGTGGAAAATCAGTTACTTGAACTGAAAATTTAACTGTTTCATTTTTAGTGGAAAAAATTGATCTTTTCTAGTTCAAAATTCGACATTTCTCTGAGAAATTGTCTTTTTGAATCGAAAATTCAATGATTTCGTTGAAACTTCACATATTTTGTTGAATTTAGATTTTTTGTAGAAAATGGTCTTTTTCTTCGGGAGGTAATACTCTTCTTCAAAAATTCTTCATCACGGTTAACAATTGAAGTTATACACTTAAACATTTCTTATTTTAGTCGAACATTCATCTAGTTGGAAACTCTTATGTTTGGTTCAAAATTAATTTTTCAAGCCAAAAATGTCACTGTTCCATTTTTGTTTGAAAATTTTTATTTTAATGGTTCGAATTTCAACCTTCTGTTATGAAACTGTATTTTTTGTTTCAAAATTAATTTTTTGGCAAAAAATGAACTATTCTAGTTAAATGTTCATGATTTGAGTTAAAGAATGGTTTTTCTGGTTCAAAGTCCAGCTACTTTAGTTAAACATTTACAATTTCATTTGATTCAACTGATTCTAATTGAAAATTCCATAGTTTCAGTTAAAAATCTATTACGACGACCGCTAACAATAAGGTTCTATCTCAGCGATCAAGGCAAGAAGGTTCTATCTTCATCAAAATTCAAAAAGGTACTATCTCGTCGGCCAATTCAAAAAGGTTCTATCTTGACGGTCAATTCAAAAATGTTCTATCTCGGCGGCCAATGCAAAAAGATTCTATTTCGGCGCCCGATGCAAAAAGGTTCTATCTCAGTGTTCCGTGCAACAAGGTTCTATCTGAGCCATTGGAAGGCTGAGATAGAACCTATTTGCATTTGCCGCCGAGATAAAACCTTTTTGAATTGTCCGACGAGATAGTATCTTTTTGAATTTTGATAAAGATAGAAACTTGTTGCTTTGATCGCTGGGATAGAACCTTATTGTTAGCGGCCGTCGATTTTTTTAGTTGAACATCCATTTTCTTTCAATTTGAAATTTGAGTAATCAAATTTCCGTTTAATAATTTCTTTCAGTAAAAGGTAATTTATCTGTTTGAACTCAACTCCTACAGTTAAAGATTTTTTTGTAATATAAAACACTTATGCTTCATTTGAAATTGTTCTTTTGAAATAAAAATATCACTGTTCCATTTTTGGTTGAAAATACTTATTTTTCGACTTTGAAATTCAACTATTTTGTTGAAGCATTATATTTATTCTTAGGAAATGATTGTTTCTATTTTGAAAATAATCTTCTTGTTTGAATATTCACCTTCATTGTTGGAAATTGAAGTGCTTCAGTTAAATATTTATCTTTTTAGTTGAAAATTCATCTTCTTGTTTTGAAATTTAACTTTAATTTGATTTAATTTAATTTAAATTTTAATTCATCACATTGGTTGAAAAATGAACTATTTTGTTGGAAAACTGTTTTTTTTTCGTTATTGTAAATTGATTTTTAAATTGTGATTTTAACTGTTCCAATTTTTGTATAAAAATGATATTCTTTTATTGAAAATTAGAGTATTCTTTCCAGAATTGATTTATGTTGCAATGTTTGATCTGTTGTGGTAAAGGATGTTTAGAATGAACGTCATGAAAAAAATAAATGTTTGCATTTTGCGATAAATATAAATATGTTTCTTCTAGTTGCCAGGGAAAATAATTTAAAAACTTAACCGTAAAGAGCCGGGAAATGACCGGGGATTTGAAATCGTCTGCCGAATCGCCACGCTGAATATGAATATGCATATTGAAAGGTTCTATTTCGAACAGTGTAAATTGAAAGGTTTCATCTCGGATGGAAAAATCCCGAAGCTTCAGAATAGGATATAAATTGCCTTGTGAACACCAGCGCCCTCAACTGTATAGATCCGTCTAATTTGCTCGTCCTAAGGTAGAACCTTCTAGTATGCATGTTTTGAGATAGATCTTTCTTATTTGGGTTTGTCAAAATCTAATGTAACACCTCAAGTTCATTTGAATCAAACCCAGTGGACACAGGAAAATCAAAGGTAAAATTTTGTTGCAAGTGATATTCAAGTGGGTGAAGTTGGATTGAAATGAAAGATACTTTAGTCATTTTTCAATTTTTTATTTATTGTCTCCCAAATTAGATGAATTTTTTCTTCCTCTTGTATTTTGGTGGTCTTGTAGCTCCCTCGAGATTTCAGTGAAAATCTGGATTTTTTAGAACGCATTCCCTTTCTAGGATAAAATAATTAAGTAGGAAACCTGTGTAAATCAGAATCTGAATTTGCTTAGGCAAGGGAGCTTACCTACATTTGGTGTTTTTGTTGGTGTGCCGATCAAAGCATCTTGATGTACCTATGGGACCGTAAATCGAACAGCCCGGCACGTAAAGGGGCGTTTCAGAAATTATTCAACTGTCTCCGTGAGTAGCTGCAAAAATACAAAGGCATGATTTATATTCGATCGTGCTTCTTGCGCATTGAACGCTCGCGGAGGCCAGGCACGTCCCGGTGAAGAAATGAAAAGAGCGTCCAGGACGTGTCTTCGTCTTCGCTCTCTTCCTCTTACTCAGTGTCGTAGATTTCACGTATTTAATCGGATACGTAACCGCAATGAAAATTGCCCTCTACTTCTATCAACGCACTCATTCAAAGTTCTTGAGCGTATTCGAGAAAATTATCTTCAACTCAAAAAGGGGAAAAAAGTACAGATAAGTTTTCACGAAAAGTATTTTCGTAAATTTATTTGAATCTTAAGTAGGGAAAGTTCTTCTTGCAAAATTTCTTACGATTCACGAAAAAGGCATAATGGACGAGAAGGAGAAAATTGATTTTGAAATGTTTACCTACTATCAGGTTGGTGACGCGACACCACCGGGTAAGACCGTTAAATGACTGGGAATTTAATTAAAATTCGGGAATTTACTTGACTCAAGATAGACTATTAAAAATTCTACCGAAAAAATACGAGAAATGACCGCTTTCTTTTTATGAATCAAAAAGAGATCTTATCATTTGATTTTAACAATGTAACGTTCCTTTATTCTAATTCTCAAAATATTTAAATATATATCTACGTCATAAGAGGAAGAATTTTTGTTTTTTCCCATTATGAAAAAAACGTTTTGCAAATTTGTTGCTCTGTGAGATTTTTCAGCTGACTCAGTTTGATAGTCGAATTGATGATAGCCCAAACCTACAAAAAGAATTATTATTTTCATTTTTTTTTTTTAATGTATTTATCACGTATTTTTTATTTTTTTCTCATTTATGTGACTTGGGACAGGGAGTTTCAGAAAATAATTATAGTTTTTTATTTTAGGGCAGGGAGTTTCCGTGAAGAAGTGCAATTTCACTTGGAACAGGGAATTTTTTATGTGGAACGTGAACTCTTTAAACTAATTATAATTCGAATTTAGACGAGATGAATTTAAAAAAATTATTCTTCCAATCCCGAATTCTTCATAATTTTAATCGTTCCTCTTCCTAATTTTAAATAAAGAAAGTACTTCAAGCAGTCTTTGGAGTAGAAGTATTATTCCGAAGAAGAAATATTTTTTTATTATGATAGAAAGATTGTTTACATTGTTCATTGCAGATTCATCCTTTTTCAGTCCAAAAATCAATTATTTGTTCAAAATTTAAACTTGTTTGTTGAAAATCAAATTTTCTAGTTAAAGTTGCATTATTTCGATTCAAAATCCACCTCTGGTTGAAATTGTAACTACTTTGTTTAAAACCAATTCATCTTTTTTTGGTGAAAACTCAAGTATTTAGTTGAACGTTGATGTTTTAATTCGAAAATTAAACTATTTCTTTGAGAATCTATGTACTTCGTGGAATTTTTTTTTTTTTTTTAGAAATTCATTCTTGTGGTCAAAAATTCATTTTTGCTTAAAATACATGTATTCATTTGAAGATTCATCATTATATCTGAAAATTTATCAGTTTGGTTGAAAATCAATTACTTCAACTGAAAATTCAACTGTTTCTTTTTTAGTGGAAAACTTATCTTTTCTAGTAGAAAATATTCGACAGCTAGGTGAAAATTTGCCTTTTTGAATTGAAAATTCAATTCTTTCGTTGAAACTTCACATTTTTTGTTGAAAAATCGATTTTTTGTAAAAAATTATATTTTCCTTCGGAAGTTGGTATTCTTCTTCAAAAATTCTCCTTCACCGTTAACAATACAAGTTTAGGAGTCAAAAATTTATTTATTTATTAATTGAACATTCATCTAGTTGAAAATTCTCATGTTCGGATTTCAACCATTCTATTGAAAACTAGTATTTTTTGGTTGAAAACTAATTTTTTTTTCTTCAAAAATTGATCTATTCTCTTCAGTTAAATGTTCATCATTTGAGTCAAGTATTCGTCTATCTGGGTTAAAATTGAACTATTTCAGTTGAACATTCACAATTTCACTTGATTTTTTATCATTTTGTGTATTAATGTAATAATTTGTTTGACAATCCTTTCTTTGTTGAAAGATAGCTTTTTTTCTTGAAAGTTAGTTTTTTTTTGTTAAAAGTAATTTTTTTAGATGAAAATTGAACTAATCACAATAAAAAATTTCCTAGTTTCTTTCAGAAATCAATTTGTTTGTACAACATTTATTTTTTCTCACTTTAAAACTTGAGTTTTCATTTCATCACTGTTTCATTTTTGGTTGAAAATTTTTATTTTTATGGTTCGAATTTCAACAATTCTGTTGAAAAATAGTATTTTTTGGTTAAAAATTGTATATCCTGGTTGAAATATTTTTTTTTTCAAAAATGGATCTATCCTTTTTAATTAAATGTTTATCATTTCAGTTAAATATTCGTCTTTCTGGTTTAAAATTCAACTACTTCAGTTGAACATTTATACAATTTCATTTGATTTTTCATCATGTTGTGTATAAATGTAATAATTTGTTTGGCAATTTTTTTGTTTGTTGAAACTTAGTTTTTTTTTTTGTTATAAGTATTTTTTTTTTTAATGAGAATTGAACTTATCCCTATTGGAAATCCCATAGTTTCTTTTAAAAATCTATTTGTTTAGTTCAACATTTTTTTTCTCACTTCAAAATTTGAGTAATCGAATTTTTGTTTTTTAATCTTTTTCAGTAGAACTTACTTATTTGTTTAGAAATACGGCTCCTTCGTTTGAAGAGTCTTTTTTTAGTGTAAAACACTTATGCTTGGTTTAAAATTAGTTTTTTAAACTCAAAATGTTACTGTTCTATTTTGGATTGGAAATAATTATTTTTCGACTTTAAAAATTCGACTATTCTGTTAAAACATTATATTTTTTCTTTGAAAATGATTCTTCCTATTTGGAAATTATTCTTCTTGTTTGAATATTCATCTTCGTGGTTGGAAAATGAAGTGCTCCAGTTAAATATATATATTTTTAGTTGGAAATTCATCTTCTTGTTTTAAAATTGAAGTTTTCTGGTTGAAGATTTTTGTTATCGTGCATTGATTTCTTCAATTGTAAGTTTAACTTATTAAATTTTTGTAAGAAAATGATATTTTTTTGTTGAAAATTAAAGTAATCTTTTCAAAATTGATTTATTTTGCAATGTTTGATCTCCTGCGTTACAGGATGTTTAGAATGAATGTCATGAATAAAAATTAACGTTTGCATTTTGCGACAAATATAAATATTTTGCTTCTATTTGACCGGGAAAATTGAAAAAATTTACCCTGAAGAACCGGGAAATGACCGGGAATTTGATATCGTCCGCCGAATCGCCACCCTGATTAGGATGAATAGAGCTATTCATGAACTAAACCTTCTCTTTACCTTTTTGTATGCATGCTTTACAGACATTTTGTTGTGTCGCAATTTCTCTGTAAATTACTGTTAGATTATAAATGTGCCAAGATATTTTGTTTATTCTTGTTATGACGCAATAACAAACACTCATTTTCTCCAAATTACTAAGACGCAGTTGTCTTTATAAAAAGAGTAAGGGAAAACAGCGAAGCGTATTCTGTGTTGGTCGCTTGATCTGTAGAAGAAAAGGAAGGAGATAAAGGCGAGGAAAGAATGAAGAAATACGGAATGACGGAAATGGAGTTTAGGAAGAAATAAAAAGTCGCTGAGTGTACTTTATAGAGACACAAGTGGCTTGGTAATTTAAATTCTGATTTGTTACACTTTATGCATCGTAATACTGACTGCATCATAAAGCTTCTCCACCGCCAGGTTGTGCTCAGAGTCATTTCTTATTCGTTTCCCTTTTGAGGAAGCATATTGTTAGAAGGCAATTGCATGTTACGATTATAGGGCTCTTATTCTGATATTATTGAGCCATGATTAAAATTATGGTGTTAGGAGAAGTCTCAAGTTTTGTTCCTATAAGTGCACTTATCTAGACTATGATGGAGCTGAAATTACTGTTAAATTCTGTTTCTATCGAAAATATTTATATTCAGAACAGCCATTTCAGAAGCGGAGATTTCCCCTCTGATGAACTCTTGCTCCCTCGTATTTACAAATGCTTGCTCTTTTAAGTGCTGCATACGTAGGGACATGTGCCCCAGAGCGATACTTGGGTAGATGAGCGCTCTTACTCGCGATTTAACGGGCTCTTACCTAAACTGGGTCAATTAGTAAAACAAAAAGTTCTTCCTCTACTTGGTTAAGGGCAAGTTAAGAGCTCATCCCAGCAGAGAAAAAAAAACAAGATTCAAGTTCTCGTTTAGCGGTAATACTTCAAACTCACATTTCTTTTTTAGAAGAAATCAATACGCAGAATCAGAGTATTTATGAGCTCTTTTAAACTTAACAAAGACTACCCTGGTGGCGATTTGACCGGGAAATTTATTGACCGGGAAAAAACCGGGGAATGTCCGGGAGTTTAATTTTAAAAGCGGGAATTTATTTGATTTAACCTAGGCTATTGAAAATTCTACCAAAAAAAGAAAAGGAATGACCGCTTTCTTTTCATGAATCAGAAAGATATCTTATCATTTGATTTAAAAATTAACGTTCCTTCAATCTGATTCTCAAAATATATAAATATAACTATACGTCATGAGAAGAAAAATTTTTATTCCATTGTAAGAAAACGTTTTGCAAATTTATTGCTCTGTGATTTTTTTTAGCTGACTCAAATTTGATAATCGAATTGATGATAGCCCAAACCTGCAAAAATAATTATAATCTAATTTTTTTCGAAAAAATGTGTTTATCACATGTTATTGGCTTTTCCTCATTTATCTGACTTGGGACAGGGAATTTCAGAAAACAAATATAGTTTTTATTCAAACTAATCATAATTCGGATTTAGAAGAGAGGAATTCTGCAAAAATCGTCCCTCCAATACAAAATCTGCCGCAATTTGCTCTCTTCTTAATTTAAAATAAAGAATGTACTTCAAGCAGTCTTTAGAGTGGGTATAATATTTCGAAGAAGAAATATTTCTGAATTATGATAGAAAACTTGTTTGCATTTTTTATTTCAAATTCATTCTTTTTAGTTCAGAAATTAACTACTAGTTTAAAATTTCAACTTGTTTGTTAAAAGGCAAATTTTTATGTTAGAGTTGCATTAATTCGATTCAAATTTCGCCTGTCGTTGAAATCGTAACTACTTTGTTCAAAATCAATTACCCTCTTGTTGGTAAAAATTCAATAGGAAACCAGTACACAAAAAACATTAACATCATAAAATTATTCAGTTGGACATTGATTTTTGAATTTTAAAATTAAACTATTTCCTTGAGAATTAATGTACTTCATGGAAAATTTGCGTTTTTTGTAGAAAATTCATCTTTATGGTTGAAACCCCAGACATCTTACATAAAATAAATGGTAAAAAATTAATCTTTTTGCTTAAAATACATTTATTCATTTGAAGATTCATCATTATATCTGAAAATTTATCAGTTTGGTTGAAAACAATTTCTTCAACTGAAAATTTAAAGGTTTTATCTTAAGTATGGAATATTGATCTTTTCTTGTTTAAAACTCGACAATTTGGTGACAATTTGTCTTTCGGAATTGAAAATTCAATTATTTCATTGAAACTTCACATATTTTGTTGTAAAGTCGATTTTTTGGTAGAAAATTATCTTTTTCTTCGAAAAATAGTATTCTTCCTCAGAAATTCTTCTATACGATTAACAATTCAAGTTATACAGTTAAAATTTTTTTATTTTTATCGAACATTAATTGAGTTAGAAACTCTTATGTTAGGTTTAGAATTAATTTTTTGAGCCAAAAATGTCACTATTCAATTTTTGTATTAAAATTTTGATTTTTTTTATCGATTTTCTAGTAGAAAATTATCTTTTTCTTCGGAAGTTAATATTCTTCCTCAGAAATTCTTTTATACGATTAACAATTCAAGTTATACAGTTGAACATTTTTCATTTTGATCGAACATTAATCTAGTTAGAAACTCTTATGTTTGGTTTAGGAATAATTTTTTGAGCCAAAAATGTTACTATTCGATTCTTTCATTGAAATTTTGATTTTTTCAGTTCAAATTTCAACCATTTTGTTGAAAGATTTTATTTTTTAGTTGAAAATTAATTTTTTTTCTCCAAAAATTGAACTATTCTTGTTAAAGTTTCAACATTTCAGTTGAAAATTCATTTTTTCAGTTAAATTCCCATTTTTTTTCAATTCAAAATTTTAGTATTCAAATTTTCGTTGAAGATTTATCTTTTTCAGTTAAAGTTTATTCATCTGTTTGAAAACTCAACTCCTTCAATTGAAGATTACAGATTTTAGTATAAAACTCTTTTTCTGGTTTGTAATTGGTTTCTTGGATTTAAAATGGTACACTGTTCCATTTTTGGTTAAAAATAATTTTTTTTCGGGATCGCAGTTGGACTATTTTGCTGAAAAAATTGTATTTTTTTATGGTTGAAAATCAATTTCTTCAACTGAAAACTTATCTTTTTCATTTTTAGTGAAAAATAGATCTTCTCTATTTCAAAATTCGACAATTTGATGACAATTTGTCTTCCGGAAGAGAAAATTCAATTATTTCGTTGAAACTTCACATATTTTGTTGAAAAGTCGATTTTTTGGTAGAAAATGATCTTTTCTTCCGGAAGTTAATATTCTTCCTCAGGAATTTTTCTTTACGGTTACCAATTCAAGATTCCAGTCAAACATTTTTCATTTTAGTCGAACATTAATCTAGTTAAAAACTCTTATGTTTGGTTTGAAATTAATTTTTTGAGCTAAAAATGTCACTATTCCATTTTTGTTTCGAAATTCTTATTTCTATAGTCCAAATTGAAACCATTTTGTTGAATTATTGTATTTTTTGATTGAAAATTATTTTTTGTCAAAAATTGAACTATTCTAATTGAATGATCATCATTACAGTTAAAAATTAGTATTTCTTGTTCAAAAATCAACCAATTAAGTTAAATGTTTACAATTTTATTTGATTCTTCATCATTTTGTGTCAACATGTAATAATTTTTTCGACAGTTATTCTTTTTTGTTTATTAAAGTTAGTTTTCTTTGTCATAGGCAATTTTTAAAACTGAAAATTGGACTTATTCCTATTGAGAATTCTATAGTTTCAGTTGAAAATTCTTCTTCTTTATTTATAATGTGTCCCCTAAGGGTTTACATAACTTCCGTTCCTTTACATCTTCTACATCCGCTTTTTCTTGTTTATCTTATTCTAACTTACTTACTATATTTACATATAAAACCTAACAACCGTATCCTAATATATACATAGATCGTAGAGCGCAGAGGGCGAGTGAGCAAAGCGTGATCGAGTTGATTAAACATCCATTTTTTTCATTTTTGAGTTCGAATATTCAAATTATTATTGTCAATTTGATCCTTTTCTTTCAAAAATGATTTGTTGTGCAATGTTTGATCTGTTGTGTTTCCTTTGATGTTTACAATGAACATCACAAAAAAAAAAAGTAGAGCGGTCGCGGGACCGCCGACAAAAGCTATGCTCCTTTCACGTTAAAATAACAACATAAATTTGAATTTTAGTTCATTCATCGATTGGAAGAAAACAGCTATCCCTTCACTCTATGCATACATACATGACAGTGAAAAAAATATTGAAGCAGGACGTATGAAGTTGATCGCAATCGGAGATTAAAATTTCAAAGAAGTTAAATTAATAATGTTAAAGAGAAATTTTTATATTGGCATTTGGGTCTGAACATTTTATTTTTCATGAATATATTCTCAAAGTATTAAT
>WSXT02197918.1:0-19033 GCA_011762715.2 Neuroterus valhalla
CTCTCTCTCATGCTTTCTTTCTTTCAAAACTTGTCGAGTTGTAAATACTTCTGTAATCTGTAGACATACCACTATTGAGATTTTTGTAATCGAGTACGGTGCAAAATTTTTTTTTATCTTCAAAAACTCATTCAAAATTTCGTGAATTCTTATATTCCATTCATTGTGTTTGCATCTTTTGAAATAAAAGTTTAACATTTGAATCAAAAAGGTTGACATTTTCATAATATTTATTCAAATTGAATATTCCCAATTCAACTATTACAAATTTCATATTAATAGATTCTAGAAATATTATAAATAGAGTTTCAAATATCAAAAAATTTCAAAATTTTGGTATTTCAAACTTAAATAAATTCTAAACCTTCGGAAGTAAAAAATAAATGTGAAATTGATAACTTAAAAATTGAAAGAAGCTATTCAGAGTTTGAACTATGTTTAATATCAGGTTTACAAGATCAAATAACTGTTCTAAATATCAAAGGATTCTTACAATTGAATGTGTTCAATGGAGAATAGAAATCTCAATCTTAAAATCTTAAAAATGAACGGAATTCAGATCTGGTAATACGAAGGATCTTCCCGAGATTTTAAAATTTATGTGTTGGAATTAATTATTCGAAATTTTAATATGAGAAAAATTACAGCAATGTATATACGGATGATAATAATTATAAATCTATACCTACTTATCGAAATGTTCATAATTTTGATAGAGAAAATTTGATATAACAATTATAGTATACTCCATATTCAAAAAAGGAAAAGCTTGAAAAACAACATTAGTTGAAAAAAAATCTGGCCTTGATGACAAACGCGGAAAATTGAAAAAGTCAAGAATTTTCATTTCACAGATTCCCCCCTTTTCAGCTGAAAATTGTTAGTGTTTCTTAGGAATATTTTTTTCGCATAACAGTGCTAATGCTTTATGAGACTGGAAAGGGTTCCTTCAGTAATATTTTTCGAGTTTGTTTTTTATATTCCATATATTTTGAAAAACATGCATCTAAGGAATGATTTTTGATAATATCATACAATCAATCGTAAAGATTCAAAGAAAATTTATATATTAACTTTTTAAAGTTCAATTTCTATCATCCAAGATGGAAGTTTTTAAAGTCTCAGATTTTGCAAAATCGAGCAATTGTATGTTTTTCAGAATCAAAATTATTTAAGTTTCTCAGTCCATGTTCCTTTGCGATATTTTTCAACTCTGTAGAAAATTCTTCCAGGTTTTCTTTTCGAAGATCCGTCAAAAATTTTCGAGATTCGACGAGAAAGGGCGCATCCTTTCTCAATAAAGGAACGAGATTTGGAATCTGTTTCGTCATGTTGTGTGACAGAAAAATTAGAGAAAATTTCTCCAAATATTGATCCTTTTCTTTGTAGCGTTCCAAATTTGCAACTGGGTGAAATATAATCTGAAAAGTTCATTTTATCATTATTTTATTATTTCATTATTATTATTTTATTCTAAGATTTCAGACAAAAATTACTTCAATTTCGGGAATATCAACCCAATTTAAATCCAGTTTTTGTCTTCTAAATTTATCTCCAGTCCAAGATTCTCGTTCAACTTCACTGGAAGGCATTTCTGTCACAATTGTGCCATTTAAAATTGAAGTATCCCTATGTGCTGCAAAAGTTTCTTCACACATTGGTTCTCTATTTCTTATTTCGAAAATGGCTCTTATCACTTCTTTTTCAGCCACGTCTGTCGATCTCAATTTTCTGAAATTTAATTTAAATCATAAAACACAATGAAGATAACAAATTTTAGGTTTAAAATTATAATATTAAAATAGTTGAATACTTGTTTTTGCAGTCCTCGTCTAAGGCCCAAGTAAAAAATGGACCACTTGTTATATCCCCTAAATAAGCATAATGCAAAAATCCTTTTCCTTCCGGAATTACGTTGCTCATCAAAGTTGGATTACTTCTGATAGGCTCACCTTCTATCCAAGTGAATGCAATTCCATTTTCTCTCCAGAATCTAAATTTATTTACTTTAATTTATATCTTCTTCTATTTTTCATCATAATTTTTTTTATAGTAATAAAAATATATTTTTTACCTGTATTCTTGTTGAGTTAAATTCGAAGCATTTCTGGTTTTAAGAACCATATGAAAATCCCAATCGTAGGCACCTTCGCGATAATCATAACGAGTTCCCAACGATTTTCTAATCCTTCGATCCCAATATTCAGTAATTGGGATACCTTCACAAATCGCTTTTTCCCAGAACCTCAAAAATATAGATTTTTAGAATCGAACCTCACATTTTTCTGAATTCATTCTAGAAATTCTAACACAATTTCATACAATTATCTCTTTCAAACAGAAAAATTCTGTTCATTATTTTCCTACATGTCTCCCCTTTCAGTGAAGAATTAGTTTACTTTGTAATTTTTCTCCTTATCAAGTCCAAAAACTGTCTAATTTCTTCATTTACCCACTTTAAAAGGAAAAAAATGGTTAACTTTTTATACGCCTCCTCTTCCAAAATAAATATTTGAATTATTCCTTTCGCAATCCGAAAAATTGTTTAGTTTGTATATTCACTTCCTTTTGAATGGAAGATTTTTCAATTGAGAATGCTCCCTTTTCATCCCGAAAAATGTATTCTATTTTTTCCTCTTATTAGGCTTTTTAAATAGAAAAGTTGTTTACATTATAATTTTCCGTTTAAAATATATGTTTAATTTTTAGGAACTTCTACTATTGTCAAAGAAAACGTCCACCACGGGCAAAGAGGCGCTGATGCTGTATCAAAATAAAATATGGCTGCCGCAGGTCTTTAGCATGCATATTATTCTGAACCACTCTGAACGTTTATCAAGAACAGTACTTTCTTCAACAATATTTTTTACTGTAGCAGTACCACTACCAAATTTTGGTACTTTGTGGAAACTCAAATTAGTGTTAATTTTTTTTTTAGTTAAAATTGACAACGCAGCGCACACTGCCTTTGCGAGTATCTTTTTCTTTCCTATGGTTTTGTGGGAATTCCATTTTTCAACTTTTATATTATCTTTGCTAACTTCTCATTTACTTTTAACTAATTAATCTGGCACATAATAAATGTTAAATCAAGTGTAACACGCTCGTAAACAATGCTACGCCAACTCTAGCGGCAGCCATGTTGGTTAGTTCGCTGGATTTTTATGAATTTTATTTTTCATTCATTCATTTTATGAATCTTTAATCATTATTTTTCCTTTTTAAATTCATGTGTTCATCAAGCCCTCTCATGAATTGATTTGCCCAAATAAATCAAAATAAGGACATTCAAAATTTCTATATTTTTTCGAAACTTCGAATAAAATGCTGATGTCAATAAAAATAGCATTAAAAATCTCTCACTTGAAAATCGATTCGATTCGATCTCTATCTCTATGCTTCAATAATTCCAAATTTATCCAAGGACATTCAATACTCTTTGTTGAAATATCAGCCAATAATCTGGCTCTTTGAGCCAAATATTTTGCAGTCGCTGATCTCAAAAGTGTATTTCCGAAAATTTCTAAATAATATCGAGTCGCCTCCTGCAATCCTTCAATTGAAGAATTTTGAATTAAATATTTCTATACCAGACCGAATAATCATTCAAAATCAAATTAAAATTTAATAACAGATTATGAAATAATGAGAAACATTATTCAAAATTGATTTTTAAGTATAAAGTTGAATACAATACCTAAATCTTTTTCCAAACATGTACTAAGTAAAAGGATCGATTTGTTGACTTGTTCCAGAACAGGTTCGACGACATGGAATTTTAATTTTTTCCTTGGATGTTTGTAAAAAGAAGAAATTGTTTTTACTATATGTCTAGCATCTGCTTGACCCACAAGCAAGAATTCCAAAGAATCAGACTCGTCTTTTACTTCTGCTTGTAAATCCAAAGGAGGACTTAACCCCCACCACATTTTTTCAATTTTTTCACAACGATAAATGCTTTTGAGGTTCACCTGTCGAAAGTCAACAAACTACAATATTTTTCTATAATTGCTGATGATTTATTTAGACATTGATTTCTATGTTTATTTCCATGGCAACAGAATCTGTTAAAATTGCTCGGAGGCGCTAGTTTTAGTTCTATTTCATTTTCGATTGACTATGTATCTTATGAAACTTTATTTGATTCTTCTACATTTTATTTGTTATTCGAATTTGATTATTCATCTTATTTTGTTTACATTTGAACTTCCAATACAAATCAGAACTAATAATATAAGAGAACTATGGAGAATAATTTTTGCAGAATAAAAAACACACTTGTTTGTAAACCATAATTATGTATGTGAACTATGGATGTTGAAATTAGCTTGCAAAATGCAAAAGGAATCGAAAATAGTTTTTTCGAGAGAACATTCTTATCAAACACTTTCTATCTAGGAATATTTGATAGAATATTTTCTCTAGAAATTGTTTAACTTTGGATCAACTTTTGCAGTTAAAGATTCAAAATTTGTATTTGCTCTAATAGCTCATAAATTCAAAATTTCTAATTTTCAAGTCACAAAAATATTAGATATATCCAGGGTGGTTTTTAGTGAGGAAGTATAATTTCACTTGGAACAGGAAATTTTTTACATGGAACGGGAACTATTCAAACTAATTACAATTCGGATTTAGAAAAGAGGCCATAAAAAAATCGTTCCTCAAATTCAAAATTCGTCACAATTTTCCCTCTTCCCAATTTTAAATGAAGAAAGTACTTCAAGCATTCTAAAGAGAAGAAGTAGTATTCCGAAGAAGAAATATTTCTGAATTATGATAGAAAACTTGTCTAAATTGTTCATCGCAAATTCATCCTTTTTTAATTAAAAAATCAACTACTTGTTTAAAATTTAAACTGGTTTCTTGATAGCTAAATTTTTATCATAAAGTTGCATTATTTCGATTCAAAATTCACCTCTGGTTAAATTGTAACTACTTTGTTAAAAATAAATTAATCTTTTTGGGTGAAAATTCAAGTATCCAGTTGGACATTGATTTTTGAATTTGGAAATCAAACTATTTCTTTGAGAATTTATGTACTTCATGGCGAATTTGCCTGTTTTGTAGGAAATTATTCCTTATGGTCGAAAATTCATCTTTTTGCTTAAAATACATACATTAAATCTATACATTTGAAAATTAATCATTATACCTGAAAATTCATCAGTTTGGTTAAAAATCAATTTCTTCAATTGAAAATTTAACTGTTTCATTTTTAGTGGAAAATTGATCTTTCCTTGTTCGGAATTCGACAATTTGATGGAAATTTGTCTTTTTAAATTGAAAATTTAATTATTTCGTTGAAACTGCGCATATTTTGTTGAAAACTCGGTTTTTTTGTTGAAAATGATCTTTTCCTCAGGAAGTTAATATTCTTCCTCAGAAATTCTTCTTTGCGGTTAACAGTTCAATTATACAGATAAAGATTTTTCACTTTAGTCGAACATTAATCTAGTTAAAAACCCTCATGTTTGGTTTATAATTAATTTTTTGAGCTAAAAATGTCACTATTCCATTTTTGTTTGGGAGGTTTTGTTTTTATAGTTCAAATTTCAACCATTTTGTTGAAAAATTATATTTTTTGGTGAAAATTAATTTTTTGGCAGAAATTGAACTATTCTAGTTAAATGATCATCATTTCAGTTGAAAATTAGTCTTTCTGGTTTAAAATTCGACTACTTCAGTTAAATATTTACAATTTCATTTGATTCTTCATAATTTTCTTGTGAAAATGTAGTAATTTGTTCGACAGTTAGTTTTTTTTGTTGGTTGAAAGTTAGTTTTTTTTTGCAATAGGTAATTTTTCAACTGAAAATGCAACTTATTCCCATTGCAACTTCCATAGTTTCAGTTAAAAATTAATTTTTTTCATTTTGAAATTTGAGTATTGAGTAAATTTTTTTTTTGACAATTTATTTTGTTCAGTAAAAGTTAATTTATCTGTTCAAAACTCAAATCTTTCAGTTGTTCATTTGTTTAGTTAGACATTCATTTTTTCTATTTTAAAATTTGAGTATTCAAATCTTCGTTGACAATTTATATTTTTCTTTTACTTGGTATGAAATTGTTTTTTTTTTTAACTAAAAATGTTACTGTTCCATTTTTCGTTGCAAGTGAATATTTTTTTAGTTCGACATTCGACTATTTCATTGAAACATTGTATTTCTTCTCAGAAAATGATTCTTTCCATTTCGAAATCAATCTTCTTGTTTGAAAATTCACCTTCATGGTTGAAAATTGATGTGTTCAATGTTTTGTATTTTCAGCTCAATTGGGAAAACTCATGATTCTGAAAAGTATTTTAAAACTTCGTGATTCTAGAGTTTTTATTTAAAAGCGTCTAATATTATTATATTCTTGATTAGAAATATTATTCAATTTGAAAAGCAAGACATTTGCAATTCTAAAAGGATACCTATAATCTTGAAACATTGTAGTTTACAATTAGTTCTCTTATTTCTGGATTGTAAAAAAACGGTTTGAATGCGAGCGTTTTTATTAAAAAATAATTATTCGTTACGGGACGCGCCTTATATTATTCAACTTTGACAACATTGAAATTTATTCTTCTTTAAGATTTTTCCGAAACTCGCTAAATTTTTAGTAAAGTCTTTCTCCTTCTGTTCAATTTATCATATCCAGAAATGTGCAGAGTTGAAGTATTTAATTTGGCCTAATTTCCTAATGTGCATTTTCAAGTTGTAATTTTGGAAAACTTCAAATTTAAAGTTTTTTCCAAATTTCTTTGTGCTAACTCTTTCTTCTGCTTAGGTATACTGACAACTAAAAATAGAAGAGAATAGAAACTTATTTCTGCAGAATATAGAAAAATATAAGTTTATTAATTTAAAAAATACAGGAAAAAATCTGTGATTATGTGTGATACGAGAAAAACAAAAACAATTTTCTTTCGAGAGAACAATTTTAAAAACAAAAACAATGTATATATTTCCAGTCACCGTAGTAAAAATAATAAAGTCAGATTAAAACTTTTAAGAAACAATAAAAGCAATTCCACATTTTTGGAATCGACTTCTTTTTTTAGTCGGTATCAAATATTAACTGCGGATACAATTGTTGCTTTCGTTCATTCTTAGTTTTTTTGTCAGCTTCAAAGCATTTTTGACAATCTTTGCCACTTTCTACACATTTTTTACAAATCGCATGATCGCAGGTTGTACGAATCAATATTTTTGAAACTGCTTTGCAAGCATCGCATTTTTTCCAAGGAATGTTGTTCTTCGATTTCAGATCAGACTCGGAATCCGAAGCTGAATCTGTGCTGAGCCCATTTTCTTCCATCAAAGATCCTCGATACTTGGAATTGTCTTTTTTCAGTCTTGACGCAAATGCCTGATGGAAATAAATGATAAAATTAGGACTAAATTCGGAACGAGCGAATTTCAATTTCTTTTGATACTTTTCTTAAATTTTAATGAAGAAAATTATTTAAGTAAATTGTAAATTATTCCCATATCGAGTCAAAGAATTGAATACTTTGAAAATTTTCTCTTTTTCAACCGATAAATTGTTTACTTTTTTTTTCTTTTCTTTTCAAGTTGAAAAAGGGAATATTTTTCGTATTCAACATTCCTTGAAGCAAATTTTTTTTTACTTTCTCAGTAACCTCCCTTTTGCTTGGAAAATTATTAACTGTTTAGAAATAGTCATAAACGAATAATTAGTATTCAAAGACATTCTTTTTTAACATTAAATTGTTCAGATTTTCTTGCCTTTTGTCGCAGGCATTGATTCCCTTTGGGAAAATCTTCTAAAGAAACGTCCTCAACACAAAAACATTCTCTGCTTGTTTTTTGTGGGGTGTAATACTGTAAAGATGCTGACCGATGAACTCCTGAAAAAAGAATACATTTTTTGATTTGATAGAACCATATAAAAAAATATATTTTTTAAATTTCGGAAAGTAGAATATTCGTTTTAAATTGCTCACCAGGTTTTGCTCGATCAGCAGATTTGCTCTCAGAAACGAGAATATTTTTTAGTTCCATCGCAGGTTTCAAAAGTTTGCATGCCCCTTCAATATGAGCTTCGATGTTTTTATATTTTATCCTTATTTTTTCTTCCTCCGATAATTTTCGAGAATTGATGACTCCATTTTTTACGGCCTGAAAACATTTAAATCCAACTTTTCCCAACGGCACATGTTCACAAACATTTTCTAGAGCTGCTTCAGCAATTTGGCAGAGAGGTCCATTTAATACTCCAGACATATCAATCATTAAATTATATTCAAATTGATTTCATCCAAACACGGAAGGATATAATAATTTACAAATTGTCTCGAATTGAGAACCGAAACCTACTGAGGCTCGACGAATTAACGGTTCGATAGCTTCGAGGATGAAAAACTGTAAACAGAAATAATTCCAAGGTCGAATGTGCCTCGATTGATTTCCTTATTAGACAAATCCAACTTTTATTTTGAATAAAAATAATGATATATAATAATCTACAAGTGTACGCGGCTAAGTTCATGATTCTTTCGGCATTTAAATAATGTATTCAGTTAGCACCATGAAGTTGGTTTGCAGAGTTTCTTTTGTTTCTTTGCTCCTGTGTTTTTGTTGGAAGTTGGTTTGCAAAATTTGTTTTGTTTCTTTGCTCCTATTTTTTCTTCATTTGGTTCGTTCCATTATTGATAAAAATTGTTCAACCAGTGTTGAAACTAAAAGTAAAATTATTTATCAATTATATGAATATGTTTTCAAATTTGATAATTCGGAAATTGAAATTGTTTAAACTTAAAACATGTATTTTTCATTCAAGGTTCTCAGAATGATACTACAATTATATTAACTGTAAGTTTACGTTCTCCCGAATAGAATGATTTCTAATTAAAAAATCTCAAGAATAAATATCAGATCAAAAATGTGAAATTTGGAAAGTAGTACACCCCGAATAACATACAAACGTTTTTATAACGTTTTCTGGCAAACCAAAAACATTTTGAATTTTTGGTAATAAAACGTTTTGGAAACGTTGAATACTTCAGCTGATTTTTGAGACTCAAGTGAACAAAACTTTTCAAAAACGTTTTAAAAACGTTTGACCAATAAAATTTTGAGTAACTACAAATTAAACACGTATTTCAAACGTTTGGGAAACGTTTACAAGAAATTTGGTAAACGTTCAAAAGAAGTTTGACATATGTTTGAGAAGTAAAATTTCGAACGATCGAAATTACGACGGTATTCCGAACGTTTTGTAAACGTTCGATCAAAATATTTATACGATAGATGGTGTAATCTTTCTCGCAAGTGCCAGGAAATTATGGGCATTACTGTATATACGACTTTCAAACATATGTTTATAACAAAAGCTACTAAAAAAAATTCATTTTTTCAATCAAACGTTCTTAAAACGTTTTCCAACGTTAGATAAACGTTTTGTGAAAGTTTGATAAATGTCTTGCAAACGTTTTAGAGGCGTGTGGAAATTTAATCTGCTCAAATTTCGCTTGGTCTAACGTTCACCAAACGTTTTCAAAAAGTTTATAAAAAGTTTTGTTAAGTGAAAGTATCAAAAATGTGCGGAAGTATCCGACGTTTTGAAAAAATTTTCTTCAACAAAATTTACAATCGTTTCAACGTTTGCCAGAAAACGTTATCAAAACGTTTACAAGACGTTCGGTGTTATCCGGGTTTGCAATCAAAAGGATTCGATGTTCTATAATTTTGAATTGAAAAGCATACGAATCAAACAGTTCGGAATGCTTATAAATTTTCAATGCTCAGAATTAAATAGCCTTAGATTACACATTCGGGAACTTCGAACTACGATTACTTTCACTTGAACCCGGATAACATCGAAAGTCTTGCAACGTTTTGACAACGTTTTCTGGCAAATGTAAAACGTTTGTAAATTTTGGTGAAAAAAATGTTTTCAAAACGTCGGATACTTCAGCACATCTTCGATACTTTGACTGAACAAAACTTTTTATAAGCGTTTTGAATCGGATGATTATATTTCCAAACGCCTCTAAAACGTTTGCAAGACATTTATCAAACGTTTATCCAACGTTTGCGAGACGTTTTAAGAAGGTTTGAAAAACGTTTGATCGAAAAATAAAATACCTTTTTTGTGTTTTCACTTATAAACATGTATCTAAAAGTCGCATATATAGTAATCAGCATGGTTTCCTGCCACTTGCGAGAAAGATCACGCCATCTATCGAATACATTTTTTGATCAAACGTTTTCCAAACGCTTGGAATACTGTCGTAATTTCGATCGTTCTAAATTTTACTTCTCAAACGTTTTTCAAACTTCTTCTGAACGTTTACCAAATTTCTTTTAAACGTTTTCAAAACGTTCCGAAAACATTTGAAATACGTGTTGAATTTGCTGTCACTCAAAATTTTATTGGTCAAACGTTTTTGAAAAGTTTTGTTCACTTGAGCCTCAAAAATCATCGGAAGTACCAAACGTTTTCAGAACGTTTTTGGTTTGACAGAAAACGTTTGTGTGTTAATCGGGAATAATTTTAAAACGGGAGGATTTTAAATTCAATAAGTTCCAAACGAACAGATTGAGAAATTAATGATTTCGAAGGATATCTCTGATTCAAAAAATTGAAAGTGGTCGAAATTGTCAATCTTTGGAGAAAGTGTAATTTCAAAATGATAAGAATTCAAATTATATCATTTCTAATTCAAATTGTTTGAATTCAAAAATTTCAGATTCAAATTCTGGAAATGACACTTTTTCAAATAGAGTAGGTTCAAATTATTTAGAATTTATAAGGTGATAAAAAAGGAACAATTTCTAGCTCCAAGCGTTTGAAGTTTGAGAATATGACCATAAAATTAAAACTCTTCTAATTAAAAATCGAAGAAAGTGGACTAAAGTTGCCTAAGTGGTCTAAGTCTAAAAATTTCGAATTACTCATGGAATTTAAATGAGGAACTTCCAATGTTTGAAAATTCAGATAAAAATTTGAGAAAAAGTGAAAATTTCAAATAGGCAGAATTTGAAGAGGAAAATTTTCAAGTGAAAAAAGTTCACAATTTAATAATTTCAGATCGAAATTGAGATAATAGGACAATTGAAAATGGAAAGGATTTCAAATGGTATCATTCGTTACCAAAAGCGTTGAAAATAAAATAATGGGACACTGGAAGTTTTTGGAATGGAACAATTTGAAAAGAAGAGTCTTCAAAATTATAATAATTCGGAATTTAACAAATGTTTGAAATCGAATAATTTTCAGTTAAAATATTCAAAATATGAAAATTAGCATTCGGAGATTCTCGAATCGAAAATGAATAAGTCCGAATTGATATCTGTTGAAGATAAACATTTCTGAATTGACCTTCGAATTTTAAGAAATTCTTTATTTGAGAGGTAAGATTTTAAATTTTAATTTTGTAAATCCTTATTCCAAATTTTCAATTGGGAAACTTGAAATTGAAAGCTTTGAAAATTGAATTATCTTATATTGAAGTTTAATATATTTATATTCAAATTTTCAAATAATACGATTCCAAGTATGAAGTCATTTAAATTTTATCATTTCCCATTGGAAACGTTGGAAATCAAACATTTTTGAGTGAAAAGCTTCAAAAATCAGAATGATTAAAAATTGATGAAATGTTTGAAATTAAACGTTTTTAAACTCAAAGCTTGAACTAGGACAATTTCAAATTGAAAGTAATTGAAATTTCATCATTTTCAGATATGCATTCAAACTCTCCCAATTTGAAATTGAATAGGTTTGATTCAAAAAATGTTGAGATTAAACATTTTTATATTGAAATTTATTATATTATTATATTTTATATTATACATTATTATATTTGAAATTTGTATTTCTTATAATGAATGCTAAGGAATTGAAAGCTAAATTTATTTTAAGATTCCAAATTTAGTAACTAATTGTAAACAAAAATCGTGTTCAATTGATAATATATGAAATTCCTCTGAATCTGTTGGAGATTTTCGAAATTGTAGAACGAAATGAAATTAATAATTGAAAACTAATATTCAACGATTTACTTAGGTTCTATGATTTAATGCTTAAATTAGAACAATATAGAAAGATTTCAAGATTTTGGACTAAAAGCCTGAATAAATAATTTTGCTGAGATTAGTTTATGTCGAAAGCCAAAAGATGGGCAACTTTCTTGATAGTCAAATATGTTTCAATTCGAACGTCCAAATCGTAGAGTTAAAAATTCAAATTGATGAAGGCTTAACAAGATGGTTACCACATTGTTTTGTTTTCCCATTTTTACCATTTCCGAAGCCTCTTTCCAAATAAAATCTGTGAAACGATACAAATTTGTTGCTTTTTAAATGAAACTGTGAAAAAACTGATCAAATAAAATTTAATTATTTACACATTTTCTGAATTGAACAATTCAAACTCGATGCCCGTAAAACTGTGAATACTTTTTTTATTAGGGTGAATTAAGTGTACGACTTAGAATTGTAATTATAGTAATCTTTCTTCATATTTGTATATTATTGATTGGCAGTGCAATGTTTTTTTGCGCGCCATAGCGCGCGTGTAGTATTACTAGTTCTATAATAAACAATTTATATCCTAATTAAATGAAACAAAGAGCAAATTGCAATAATTATTTTTATTCATAACTGAACTTGCCGTAATATTTTCACTTAGAATAGTAAATAATCTACAATATTCTGGCACAAAATTCAACAATACTAAAAAACGTGCGTTGTTCTTTGACTAATACTATTTACAAATCGCAAATACAAGAAAGTATTCTAATTTTCGTGAAAGCTGATATAAAAATTCTTGAGAGAGATTTCATAATTTAAATATTACGTATCATAAAGGCTTCATATAAAAGTGCACTTTGAATCTCAACTTCAGTGCGAATATAAAAAGCATTTTTAAATTTCTTTCATTTACAATTTTCATGTAAAGCTAATAATTTAATATATTATAAAATTTTAAGACCTACAACAAGCGATCGGGATTATTCGAAAGCCAGTGTTAATTTTCTTAATTTCTACATTTCAAACCAGATTTCAAAATCGTGCGTTATCTCGTAAAACTTTTACAATATTGCTTTGAAAGTTAAAACAAATGAATCAGTTCGATTCAAGAATGGAAGACCGAGAAATCTATATTGAAAAGAAGTTCCTTATTCTACTATTAATTGTCGATTTTTTTCTATTATATCGAAGGAAAATCGTGTATAAAAATAGTAATACTAGATAACAATAGCGCGACAAGAGCCGTCTTCAAAATTAGCAAGCGGATGTGCAGTCTTTCGAATTTTATTAATTAATTAATTCTACTAATTATTCTTTATTTTCAGCAGTCTTCACTTTAGAATTATTATTCATATCAATTTTCTCCAATACTTTATGTCTTGTGCCGAACTTTGAATTGCTTTCCTATCGCCCAATTAGAAACCGATTTTTTTTATTCTAAAAAATCAAAAGATTCCTTGAGATTTCCCAAATATTCTAAAGAGCTTTTGTTTGTGATTTGAGCACAATTTTAATCGAAGTATCACATCCTCGCTTTTTTACATAAAAAATTGAGTGCTTAACAATATCGAAAATCCGCTTTTTTTATATCCGAAGCGACTCTGTCTAAAATTTCGAACTTTCTACCCTGTAAAACGCAGCTAGCACTTAATTAATTTGTTAATTGTTAAAATTATTGTTCGTTTAATGTAAAATATAACGTATGACGATCGTATATCGTCTGAAAATAAATATCATTTGGTTACAAAGGTGACCCTCGATGCGCAGTCGAAAAATCGAACTATCGAGAAATCGAACAATCAATCGCAATGTCGAGTTTTATTTGTACAGGCACAGAAATGGACGGTTACTGTGATTTTCCACCGACAGAGGGCGGACGTAGATAATAAAATTCGAATTTTATTACTAATATTATAGGTTGATACTGATGGCAAGAACCTCTAGGATTCATTTAGCAATTTTTAGAATCTTTAGTGATTGAATTTTTCAGTCAAATAAAACAATGAGACTCTAAAATTTCCGAGAGCTGAAAAGTTCAACTATTTTTGCTGCTGTTACGATTTCGTAGGAGGGATGCATCTGAAAGGGAATAGGTTCCGGGTTCGAAAACTGGTGGGTATTCGAGACCCGGATAATCGGGAGGTGGAGAAGTTGGTGGAGGAATATAAGGCAGTGTTGGTGGTGACGTGAAATTCCTGGAGTTTAAAGAACGTTTTTGACAGCCTCCGTGACCCGTTGTGCACTGAAATTCAAACGAAAGGAGGTTAGAAATAGTTGAAAATATGAATGTTGAATTTTTTGAAGGACCAGCCTGTTTCACCCATTTTTTTGAGTGAAATAGTATGCTTGCCTTATTTCGACCATTTTTTTGGGCACAATAGCATGCTTGCCTCATTTTGCCCATTTTTTTTTGGCAAAATAACATGCTTGCCTTATTTCGCCCATTTTTTTGGGCGAAATAGCATTCTTGACCCATTTCGCCTATTTTTTGGGGGCGAAATAGCATGCTTGCCTCATTGCGACCGTTTTTTGGGCGAAATAGCATGCTTGCCTTATTTTTTCCATGTTTTTGGTCGAAATAGCATGCTTGCATTATTTCGCCCGTTTTTTCGGCGAAATAGCATGCTCGACTTATTTTGTTCATGTTTTTGGAGAAATAGCATGCTTGCCTTATTTCGCCCATTTTTTTTGCGAAATAGCATTCTTGCCTCATTTTGCCCATGTTTGTGGGCGAAATAGCATGTTAGACCTTATTTCGCCCATTTTTTTGGGCGGAATAGCAAGCTTGCCTCATTTCGGCAATTTTTGGGCGAAATAGCATGCTTGCCTTATATTGACCATTTTTTTGGTCAAAATAGCATGCTTGCCTTTTTTCCATTTTTTGGGCGAAATAGCATGCTTGCCTTATTTCGCCTATTTTTTTTAGCGAAATAGTATTCTTGACCTATTTCACCCATTTTTTTGGACAAAATAGCATGCTTGCCTTATTTCGCCCGTTTTTCGGGCAAAATAGCATGCTTGCTTTATTTCGCCCATTTTTTTGGACGAAATAGCATGCTTGCCTTATTTTTTCCATTTTTTGGGGGAAATAGCATGCTTGCCATATTTCGCCCGTTTTTCGGGCAAAATAGCATGCTTGCTTTATTTCGCCCATTTTTTTGGGCGAAATAGCATGCTTGCCTTATTTCGCCCGTAAAAACTGGCGAAATAGTCTGCTTCCCTTATTTCACACGATGAAGCTGGCGAAATAAGGAAAGCAGCTTATTTTGCCCACCGGAATGCGTGAGAAGGGGGAGACGGGCAAAATATTATTAATGAATATAATTATTCTTTATAATTATACTATAAACATTATCTTCGCACAAGCAAAACATGAGATGCGAGTGAAACAAATATAACCTCAAAATGTTGAGTGGTTATAAGCAAAATTTGAATTTCATTGTCTTTGCTATCATCGCGACGATTAAAACTTTCGACTTTGAAGAAAGAAGAAGCAAAGAACAGCCGCGAATATTCTGCATTGATAAGCTTCGATTTTGAAGATGTTGATTTGAAATTAAAAATAATCCTACTTTAAATCCTGAAATGTCCTATCTCCTAAAATGAAATTTTGGAATCCAAAGTTCATGGGCGTTTATATCCAAGCATTTTATGAATTTGGGATTATTCTTATTTCGGAAGCTTTTAATTTGAAATCGAAAAATTTCAAATACTCTCAATTCCCAATTGCTTAATTCTTAAGGCTTTCGTTTGGAAATGGTAACATTGAGAATCTTTTTCATTATCAATTATTGTCCTATTCACCTAATTTTGATCTATAATCATCCGATCGTAAACCTTTATCAAATTGAGAAATAATCCACTTCAAATTGTCACAATTTGAATTTGCCTTTTCCTGAAATTAAACTCAGAAATAATGCAGTTGCTAATCTTTTCAATGTAGAATAATTAAAATTTCATAATTGAGAAAGCCATTCGAAAAGTTTTGATTTTTACGAACTTTAGACGCTTCTTATCGAAAATCCGTAAATATTAAACACTTTATAAGTTACGAATTGTTTCATTTTTTCGATGACGATTAATTAATTATGAGACTAAATGTTTCCAAATCGGATCATTCAAAATTTGAAATTTTGCATTCAAAGTTCTCAAAATAATGCTCACAATTTTATCAATTTCAAGTTTTTGCCATTCAAATAAATAATACAGAGATGGGAATGGTCAAAATAAATATTTTCGAATGAATTTACCAAGTATAGAATTTGAATCATTCCCAATTGGTAGAATTGAGACATGCTTTTTTTCATAAAAAAAATTTGGAAAAAGGTGCAAGTTCAAATTCTAATTATATGAAGTGGGATGATTCTCAATAAGAAAATTTTTACGACTAAATAATTCTCCATATAAAATTGGAAGAATAGAACAATTGATGATGGAGACGAAATAAAACTTTATAATTTATAAACAAAGTCCTCAAAAATGGAATAATTGAAACTTGAAATTGTTTGAAATCCAACAATTCCAGTTAAAAAGAATGATAAAATAATTAAAAATTCATAAAAAATTTTTCAATGAAACGATTTTCAATTCCGAATTTGAGAACAGGATGATGGGCCTACTATTTCAGATTGAATAAGTTCAAATAGAAATCTACCAAAATATAAGTATCTCGAATTAGAATTTTATTATCTTGTTTCATCTCGCTCAAAAGTATGTGAATAAAGTTTTGTTATCCATGAAAGTGAAGTTTATATATCTAAATTTACTCATCACTCATATTGAATCATATATGTGGTAAAATTTATTTGTCATAAATATTTAAGATCATAGAATCTTCATTTTGATCGTAATTAAAAGTTCTGATTCATCTTTGCGAAGCCTCGTTTCCTAGATCACAGCAACAAAATGTTGTTTTACTTAATAAGCACAGATTCAAATTTTTAAAATGGTTAAATCTCAAATGGAAAGTTATCGAAATTTCATTTTTTCTCAATAAAGCGTTGAAAACTGGACAATTTCAAACGGACATCTCTGAAAAGTTGAATAAGTATCCAAAGCTTCTTTTTCTTAAGAATATCAACACAATTTTGTTTGACACAATCCTGTTGATAATATAAGCAAATCTATGCAATCATACTTGGTCAAAGCTTATCAATGCAGAATAATCGTGGATGTTCTTTGCTTCTTCTTTCTTTAAATTTGAAAGTTTCAATTGTCGCGATGATAGCAAGTACAATGAAATTCAAATTTTGTGCATTCGATGTTTGCGCCACCTAGCTGAGATGGTTATAACCACTAAACATTTTGAGGTTATATTTGTTTCACTCGTGTCTAATGTTTTGCTTGGGCGATGATAACATTTATAGTATAATTATGAATAATTAATTAATTTTGTAATTAACATTATCTCCGTCTCCCTCTTCTCACACATTCAAGGATGCTATTTCGCCCAAAAAAATGGGCGAAATAAGGCAAGCATGCTGTTTGCCAGCTTTTTCGGGCCAAATAGCCACCCCGTTTTTTAAATGTGAAAGATGAAAACAGGAGAAAGAACAAAGAAAAAAAGAACCTTTGATCCATAAGATGCAGCAGCTTCTGGACTCCAATCACTTGCAGAGCTCACAGAACTGAAACTCTGGCTCAAGGTTTGCGACTGACTTGCGCTACTTGAACTCAAACATTGACTGATCCCACTGTCTCCGGGACTTTGGCTTCCAGACCTCTTCATTTTAGGCTGGGTGGCGGCTTTATCTCTGAAGAGTGCTCGGTGAAGTCTGGGGGAACCTGGAAAAGTGAAAAATATGTCATGATTTGTCTATCATTAGAGAATCAAAGAATTATAATATCTGCAACTCCTGGTGATTACAATTTGAAAAAATCTGCCCGCCGCGAGGGCACATCCTTATCGCGCGCTGCGCGCGCGGCCCTCTTTGCTCGCAAGTTTGAGCGCACCTAGGGCGCGCGTCTTTCGGGTCTCGTGCTTCGCGCTCGATGGTTATCTCACCTCGCGCTCCGCGTTTGGCCTTTGCATCTCCCTGCAGTTGCATAAGAAGATTGTGAAACTCAAAAGCGAAATGTTTTTTCCAAAACTGTGGAGAAGTTTTGTTGTCTATTTTTTTTACATGTTGTGTAGTTTTTCTAGAAATTCAATTTTTTAATTTTATTTTTTACGATTGAAATAGTGCGCGTCCAATGGGAAAAGTTATAACGAATTTACAGATATTTTTCGGGTAAATAACTTTTCTCTATCTATCTTCTGTATCAGCCTTACAATTAGTCATTTTTTCAAAAATTTTATTACTCCATTTTTATAGTTATTTTTCCTGATTGAAATGAAAACTACATATCCTGTTAAAGAAGTTGATAACACACTTAAAACAAATACCTTCTCACTCAGAATGAGAATGTAAGAACTTTCGGACGATTGTCACAAGCTTAGGAAATATCAAATAGACCCAAGTTCTTTACCAGGAAAATATCTTTAAATGTGTTACCAATCTCTTTTGAACAGAATATGTGGTTTCTATTTCAATCAGGAAAAAAAAACTTTAAAAATGAAATAATAAACTATTTGAAAAAATGACGGAGGCTAAGACAGAAGATTGATAGAGAAAAGTTTTTCAACCGAAAAAGATCTATAAATTTGCTATAATTTTTCAGATTGGACGCATAGCTTTTGTTTGAATCATGTAATATAAAATAAAGCATGAAACAGTTAAATTTCTAGAAAAAGTACACGGTATATGGAAAAAACTGGACAACAAAACTTCTTTAACGTTTCGGATGAACTTTGATCAAGTGCGCAGCATGAGACACGAGATGAGAATGTTTTCGTTAAAGCCAGAGAAGCTTCAACAAAAGAGAATTCACAATCATCAAATTAGAGTAGTCGACATTTCGCTATCGAGTTTTAAAAGCTTTGTATGCAAATGTAAGGAAGTACAAATACTGAGCCCGTAGCGCGAGGTAAATTCATAACCGAGTGCAGAGCGCGAGGTGAGTTCATAATCGAGCGCGAAGCGCGAGATCAAACAGACGCGCGCGCC
>WSXT02197929.1:0-19029 GCA_011762715.2 Neuroterus valhalla
AAAATAATCAAAAATATTTTGTGAACTCGATAACTTTCGAAAGAGTGATCATATTTGATCGTGCTTTGGTAGCCATTCTGAAGGACCAAAAAGACAAGTCGAGTTCATTTACCAGCTATTTTGGATCAAAAAAGAAAGAGGGGTAGAAGTTTGCAAATTTTTTTGAACTTTTTTTCCAAGACCTAAATATTGTAAGTATGTCTTCTTGTAGTACGTTAAAATTAAGACAATTTATCCAAACGATATTTTTTTATAAAAACAAAATTGTCAGAGTTGTGGCATCTTTCAAATTCAGGAAAAGAAATCCAAATTAGAATCTTTAGCCAAATAACACACGAATAAAAAGAAATTCAGAGAGAGAAAAAGGTTTCTTCTGGGGTGCCCTACAAGATCATCAATACGTGGATCATCGAATGATCCGTTTTCCTAACATTTCCTTCATCATTATTGATAATATTATTTTGTGATGTTTCATCCAACGAAATGTTAATCGGTATATTTATAGTATTTTCTATTTACGGTCCTCTCATGAACTTTGAAGAATCTGAAACCTATGGCCTGGCCTTTTCTTCCTTTTGTCGATAGGGAACAAAGGGTACAGGTAATCGGGACCCTTCCCCCGCTCTTCCAGTCTTCACGATAAGCCTGGGAGAGCGGGTATAGGGGAAACTCAACATTATTGCTCTCATTCGTTATTCAACCGTTGGACGGTGTACTCAAATTGAAGTGAAAATAAAGATGGGTGAATCAAGAATGTGATCAATCAGATGACAAATATGTTGTTTCAGGGTTATGTTACCAAGCGTTCCTGTGATTTCGTCTAAACGGTCTAAACTAATTATTTAAGTGTGCTTCAAACTTTACGAGATGCCGAAAGTAAATAAAAATTTTTTTAAATTTCAAAAAAATGGAAAAATACGCTTTTATTTCAATTACAATCTAAAAAATAAAAGATAGAAGAAAAAAAATTAATAAATTAAAAAGAATTCATTTCAGTCGCAGTTTATAAAAATTACTAATTTTAAATATATTGAACATTTCCTCAACATAAAATATCAATAAATGCGTGAGGCTACGGGATAGAGTATTTGTCAAGACGCCTCACGCTTTAACTGAAATGAATTTTTTTTATTTATTCATTTATTTTCCCTTTTATCGTTCATTTTTAGATTGCAATTTAGTTTATGTTAAAGAATCATTTAATCTTATAGACGTCAACATTGTCTGGCACCATTGCTTCTATTTAGTTTCATGGGAATTTGAATTTGCGCGCCGAAATCTAATATCGATTTTTGATATTGATTTATTGTTTGGCAATGCGGCAACTTCGCTAAAACAAAACAAGTGAATTTCGCGGATAAGAGAAGCTAGTGTTATTCTGTTTCGCTTCGCAAGAAGTTTTTCAAGTGGAAATTCGGACAGTGAATGTTTTTGAAGACGATTTGGAGTTCGAAATAGATTTTCCGTAGGACAAATCAAATTGATCCATCATTAGCCCTCATGATACACACTATCAAAAAGTTACGTATGATACACACATGGGTATTTTTCACCCGGTGACTCTTTGAAAGCTTCTATCTCGTTTTCTCTATTTCGTTTTTTTTCGAAAATTCATTTTTTTTCAAATGACTGCAGTTTCATAAAAAATCAATATTTTTAGACTCTTACCATGATAAATGGATAGCTGAAATCTTGAACTTTAAGTTCGTGATATTGGTTTTTTCTTCATTCCAGAAACCATATTTTTTGGCAAATTGAATGTGGCATTTCTTGGAAAGAGTTGAAATTGAAGTCAATTTATCAGTTGGCAGTATAACGTTAAAAAAAAGCTGATGATGTGAAAATTGAACTTCTTTCCATCAATTCATGATGAATTAGAGTAACTTTGAATATATTAATAATATAATTGTTAAATGCTCAACATAGTTTAGTTATTGAAATACAGGGAAAAATCAAATTTATGGATTTTCAAGTTAATATAAGGTCTTAACATGCACATTTGCTGGAGTATTTTTATTATACCAAAAAGTACATACAAAAATTTTTATAAGCTCATATATTTGAAAAAAAAAACATTACTTCAAGCTAATTTCTACGCAAATCTTTGCCACGTGATCCTTGCACTCCTTGATGGCATGTCTTCTGATTTTTGCGAAAACGTTTGATCTGCTTCGCCCACGTTGTCTGCTACAAGTCATCATCTGCACACAAAATATTTCTTACTCATTTTTTGTTCCATCGAAAAAAAAATCGTAACCCAGTAAAACCACTACCTTTGCTCTGACGACATGGCCGCTCGATGGAAAAATCGATGCAGACCAAAGGTCTCCTTCTGGAATAAATTATTTCCAATTATTATTTCATAATTCATACATAAAATATCTGAAAACACTCAATTTATTATGTATTTATTGAAAAATAAAATAAAATTACCTTTCGGAGTCAAACAGCTGATTCGAAACTTTCGATTAATTGGTACTAATAATTCGAGCACAAAAAACCACGCATCACTCTTCAGTAAACTTTAAAATATGTTCGTTTTAATACTTATCATGAGGGTTAAACTTCATGGGGCTTGCGCTACCTCGAAATATTATGTTTTTTCAACAACAAAAGAATGCATTAATTTTTCTGTGGATTCGGACAAATTTCCGGGCGTTTTGCATGGAGGTCGAAAAAAATTTTCTTATGCATTTTTGGACCACCCTACTATACATACATACACCACCTCCTATACCGCGCCTTTATTCGGGAAGCGCCCTATTCAGAGGCAGAGCGAGCAAAAGTCTCGAGAGCAGCGAAACGTAAGTGGGGGTAGCGTGTTTCCTGGAAAACACTTCCCCTACTGTCTCGAGAGTGGCCTTATTGAGAGGCTGTACTCGTACTGTATCGGAATTTCCTATACGTAGATTGCTTCCAATACATATATAGTGAAATATCGCCATAAAAATTTTGAACAGTGCAGTATTGCTCATTTTTGCACATTTTCGTGTATTTGCTGTATGATTTTCTGATCACTTCATGATATGACATCAGCTATAACCCAAATTAAACAAATTTCTGTTAAACATTGGCGGGATTTGAAAATTTTTCAAGAAATTAAATAATCTCACTAACATAATCGCCCAAATATGTTTAAACCTAAATTAGAATTTCGCAACTTCAAACAAAATCTGACCATATTAGATCCGTCTTTCCGCCTTCTGTAATTCTGTTAAAAAACTTGGAACAGATGGTCCAAACAGTCGTTTTGAAAGTAGTTTTATGCACATCAGATAATTGAAAAAAATGATGACGCCATATTATAGATCTGTTGATTTGAATGATGGAAAACCTGTCTTAGATTCGATATCAGTGATTAAAGAAAACCTTTATGAGTAAATAAAGGTTGGAAAAACAAATCTAAGACGCCTTGCGCCGCCCCTGAAAATTTGCCGATCAAGGCCTTTTTGGCTTCTGTTCTAAATACGTCACCGATCAACTAAAGTTAATGTCACTGGATAGATTTTTATACCAACAATGAGAATTGAGAAAATTTATGGTCGTCTCCGGTTTTCCAATTTTCAGTTGCTACCCTGTGCTTGGAATTCTCAATTATTTAAATTCCCGTATCAGTCGTATCGGTTAAGTTGTATGGGACTTGAAGAAACTCTCAATTCCATGTGTCAATCTCGTTTGTTCTTGTTCAAGAATCAATCGCGAGAACAAAGCTGAAAAAGTGAGGGGAGAGTACTCAACGATGATTCTGCGGTTTAAGATAGCCCCTGACCTCGTCAATGGGTCTTAGCATTTCTATTGCCACACACCATTCCAGTCCAGCTGCTTTCGTTAAGAATTATTCTCGAAATCAGCAATAATATTTGTGAGTTTTTTACTCTTCCAAAAATGATTGAACCTTCCGCTGCAAAATTCTTCCCCAAGAAAGACGATTTTTCCTGACTTGGAAAATTTTCTGAACCTACAAGGAAAAAATGTGTACTGGAGTAATTACAGAATTAGTAACTGGGTGGTGGATATGAGAAAAATTCGATAGATTAACATTAACTTTTCTGCAAATCATCCATAATGTTCAGTTATAATTGCAGAACTGATAATAAATATTGGAAATCGGTGCTGTAAGTGTTTAAAATGGATATACGAATAAGTTGAAGAGGAACGAAAAAGTATGAGAGTGAAAAAGTTTGTCAAATGGACGTAAGCTAAAGAGGTTATGTTCATTTGTTTCTGAACTGAGTCACCTCATAATAACTTTTAATGGAATTATAATACTTTTCATGATTAAGTTTCGAAAAACTTTAAACTTTCCAATCAGGTTATAATATTTACATTATTTCTGTATCATTTACAAATTTGAAAACCTATATCTACTATCTACTAAACCTATATCACCTATATCTACTTGTTCTTCTCAAAATCTGTTCACACACTTTTCAAACAAGTACTGAAAATACTGTTTATATATTTATGTTGTATATCTATCGTATTATAATCAACAAAAAAACATAACCTCTCTAACTTGCGTCAATCTGACAAACTCTCTCACTCTCACACTTTTCTATTCATAGGAAGAAGACAACTGCGCAATGTTTCTATTGGTACTAATGGGGTAATCAGTTTTTTGATACGTTACTTTATGAGAATCATTTTAAATTCTTAAAAGTCAAATTTGTTTTATTACAATTATTTTCGAAACTGGAAATTGAATTTCAGTTCACGTAAGATAATAAAGACTTATGTATTGATCTGTAAACTAAATTTCCTTTTATCCAACAAAAATCTAGTTTTTTCAAGATGTCCGCTAGTCCGAGAAACAGGGAAATAATCGGAAATTTTTTAGGACCAAAAAAACGGCGAAATGACAGTGAATCTATTGCTTTACTAGGATTTTTACTATTTTTTGAGTGAGAATTTATCTAACTTCGATTTTGACGGTTTTTTTTTATTTACCTAAATTAAAATTTTAATTTTCAAACGTAAATTTTAACTCAAGGAAATTCAGAATGCAGATGCAAAGACTTGGACCCTTAAAAATTAGAAGATTTTGAAATCGAAGATTTAAAATTCCTGAAAAATGTTAGTTGATCAACTTTAAATATAATTTATTAATAATATTATGATGGTAATTTTACTGTCTACTAGTCTCATCAATATTTAAATATTGTTTTTTTGAAAGTTGTGAAAAGATGACTCTTTAGCTTCTAGCTTCGCTGGGATTCGAACCCAGGTCCTACAGATTTCCGGTCTGATGCTCTAACCCACTAAGCTACGGAGAGTACAAATTTCACTTTTCATAACCCCCTACAAGCCAATTTCGATGGAATTGGTATGCTTGTAAGATTTTTCGTTCTACTAACATGAAGTTAATTTTAATTTTGATGTAACGATTTTTGACCAGGCATATATAAATAATATTATGATGTTGATTTTTCTGTCTTTCGGTCTCATTGATTTTTTAATAATCAATTATTTAAATATTGTTTTTTTTAAAGTTGTGAAAAAATGACTCTCTAGCTCCACTGGGATTCGAACCTAAGTCCTACAGATGAGTCATTTTGTCCCAACTTTAAAAAAAACAATATTAAAATAATTGATTATTTAAATATTGATGAGACCAGTAGACAGAAATATTAACATCATAATATTATTTATATATGCCTGGTCAATAATCGTTACATCAAAATTAGAATTTATTAATGATTCTTCAAATCGAACTGTACTTTAAGAATTAAACAGTTATAATATCTGATTTGACAAGACAAGTCGGAACAACTCTCAAAATATTTTCAATTTGGAATGATTTTAAGATAATGCATTTCATACTTCGAGCCTTTTATTGAAATTGGAACATTTTTTCAGTCCAAAGTATTCCATCTTGTAACCATTGAATGGAATTCTTCAAACTGAAAAAAAAACTTTCTTAATATTTAGAAATGCTTGACTGTTCTCTTGTAATCAGTAATTAGGAATCAAATATTCCAGATTGAACATAAAAACTGAACTTTCAATGCTTTAATTTTAATTGTTCTATTAAAAAAAATGGAAGCTCTGAATATTATTCAATGGAAAAATTTAAAAAGGAGTGACAGAATTTCACATTTTCATTTTCCATGCCCTTAATGGAAGAATCAATCAACAAATTCTGGAAATTATATCATTTAAACACTTTTAAGTCACAAAAATTAAAACTTACACATTTTTTCAAATTGATGATTTTGAATGAAACACTTTTGGAATAAAAGGTTAAGTTTTCATGATTTGAAGTCGTTTGTAATAAAAAAATTTCGATTAATATTTATAACGGGATAAAAATTTCATTTCCAGTTCCTCTCCTAGTTATTCTACAAAATTTGAAGGACAAACGTCACAAAAATCCCTGACCTCCAAGTAAGAAAATTAAATATAACTTGGTCAACCAAAAATGTTCGCCCAGCACTGGTCGTGTCTCACAAGCGGTAAGAATTTTTCTCGGTCGATATATAAGGACCGCTTTATATAGGGAAGCTTTTTTCGTGCATTTCATATATGTCCAATTTTTTTTTCGTGTTCGAAACGATGTCTAGAAATAGAAAAAGTTTAATAGGAATAGTGTCTCGACATCGACTGTAATTATTACGTATTTCTTCTCATATCCGCCACTCTGTAGTAAATTCTGTAATTCCTCCAGTACAAATTTTTTCCTTGTAAATTACATTTGTAAGCAGAATTACATGAAATTTCGCGTTTCGACTTCCTGCAGATAGCAAGTGGCAGGAGACCAAGAATTTCTCTTCCGTGCTCAGCTTCTCTTTCACTGGTTGCGATTTCCCCTGGAAAATTTATTGCTTGGAAAGATCGAGTGAGGAAGGAATGAGCAGAAGTAGATTGTGGTAAATATAGGTTCGTCGATGCTGATATTGTGTTCACAATGTATTTCTGTAGCGAAAGTACTATAGTCATCGGTGGTGTCGTCGTTTTTCAGAAGGAATGAAGATTGCAGAAAATTGGAACAATTGCCAGGGCAGCAGATTGCTAATTAAGGCGACTGGGTTGTTCTATAGGGCGACACGGTTCAGGGAGAATGAAGTATGCTGTATGTTCATGAAATGTGTTAACGAACCAGGAGTAGGTATGCATATTATAGGTCTATATAGGTGGATGATGTGGGTGCGCTGCAGATAGGTTGGTTACATATGCCCAAGATGCACAAGATGCAGTCCGTGTGCATCTCATTAGGGAACATCCCAGCTGCAAGTTGAATGTTTTGTGGGAACTCGAGACACCCAATTTACTGCGCGTGCCATACCTCTCCGAACTTGGCTGCCAATCAATGAGCAGCGGCTCGTTGTATGGTTTCAGATTATTATGTCGTCTCTTCTATAAGATAAATTTAATCATCAAAATTTACGAAAAATCGATTCGAATTACTCGTACGAGTACACAATGGCATCAATCAGAAAACGAGTACTCTCAACAACAACAACAACGCAAGAAGTGTTTTCTGTTCTTGCATCAACTTTCGAACATATGTTGTAGAAAAATTTTTTACTATGTGGAGGAAAAAAGGTTAACTGTAGAGAATAAAATTGTTGCTATGAGAACCGATTTCATGTGGAGGCATCATGAATCCGAAAAAATATTTTTGACAATAAATGTGAACATTGGGATTTAAAGATGTGCGAAAGTGATGCGGAATAAAAACAATTTCTTCGCGTTAACAATCTGCATCGCTGCACTATTAAAGATGAAGATGTTTTAAATGAAAATACAATTATGCATTTTAGTCATGTTATGTCAATAATTGAAGTAATCAGCTGGTGTCGACGGACATCTTATATTATCGTTTTGTCGTAAGTGAAAACAAATTTTTTCAATATTACAGACGACCGTAACTTCCTCAATTATTCTTTCGGAAGGAGTTTCATTGTGAAATTCCCGATATTGTTCCGGAAACAACAGACGATTGGACTCTGAGAACGCTGATATAACAGTGGAATTCGTTCATTTTTACATTCTCATTCTGAATGAGAAGGTATTGGTTTTATGCGAAAATTGACTTTCGCGTATTGGATGAAATCTCCACGTTTTGAGACCCCCTGAGTCACATAAAATGGTTTTTACGAAGGTGTCTGTCTGTCTGCCTGTAGTCTGTAATCTGTGTACTCGATAACTTTCGAAAGAATGTTCGGATTGGATTGCCCTTTGGCACACATTTTGAGGAATCGAAAAGACAGGATGAGTTCGTTAATCAGCTATTTTGGATGAAAAATCCAAGGGGGGGAGCATTTTGTTCAATATTGGATTTCCAAATACGTACATTTCAAATATTGAATTTCCAATACGTACTTCTCATTGCACCCTTTGGTCTGGAAATTCTTCTTTGAATACCTTAAATTATAATTTGTTAAGTTCTAAGCGCTTTCATTCTCTGAGTTTTGATTGTAAAAAAGTAGTGCATTATGGTCCTTACGAAGCGTAACTTATTTGGCGTTGATTGATGAACGTCGTCAAACTGTGTAGTGCAAATTCAATAAGTGTGCTCTGGAAAATTGACCTTATTTTCTTAGCAAAATTTTTAGTTCTCTAACCTACAATTTCCAAAGTCTTGAGAATGGACTTGAATTGAGGCGCCGGGTGCAGAAAGGACATATAGAATTATTTTGCTTGAGTGGAGAGGCCCCTAAGCTCCTGAAAATGAAGTCTTGAGTTTTAATATTCAAAATATATATCTTGAGTGAAAATTTGATTTCGCATCTTTTCCTCCTCATAAAAAAAATGTAGCTTTTTATTTTTCAAAATATTTACGAAAACCTGTTTTTTTCTCTGATTGGAATATTTAGATTTTTATCACTTCAACTCGCAGCGAAATAAAAAGTTTTTGATATTTTGTAATAAAACTTATCAGAAATATGTATTGTCATATTCTGCGAAACAAATTTTTAGTTAGAATATATATTTTAAAAATTAAAATACATACTTGATTTTCAGGAGCTCAGGGGCCTCCCCACTCCAGCAACATAATTCTATATCTCCTTTTTGCATCTGGTGCCTCAATTCCCATCAAAAACATCATCCCTTTAATCATAGATGATGAAATTTGTTTTTTATTGATTGCAGGCCACCCTCTTTTTTCTCTTTCCCGCTTGGTTGCTTGGTTGGTTGCTTGGTTGAATTAAAATTTTTTTTTTGTGGTAAAAATCGAACATTCGGGCCAAAAATGCATTTTTGGGGGTTTGAATAAAAGTATCGTAAAAATTGTAAGCTATTTTTTCGGAAATGTTCTTATTCTGTTGGAAGGTCCACGATTTGGTTAGTCATCTTTTTTGATAAAAAATTCAAGTTTCTTTTTGAAAATTTATTTCTTTGTCTTAACAATTGACCAATATAGGTCAATGGATGGTGGATTGCCACTGCAACTGTTCATCCAATAATTAATTCATTTTTGCCGATATTTTTTCTTTTTGGTTTGAATTATTACCAATATCTTTTGGTAGACAATTTTGTTTATCTGGAGTTTGCTTTAAAGTTTCACTCCAGATACGCATAACTGCCACACGCACATTTTTATTGATAGTTGATAATTTTCAGTATGAAAGTGAGCTATTATCTTTTTGGTTGGGAACTAATGTCTTTCGGCTGAAGATTCATTTCTTAAAAGAAATTTACCGCTTTTGCTCAAAGCGAAACTTTTAGGTTAGAAATTCGTCTTCTGTGGTTTGAAAATTCAACCGTTCAAAAATTTTTTTTCTTCTTCCTTAAATTCAAAATTTTGCTTCGTTGAGAATTCAAGTATCTTGTAAAAAAATCGTCTTTCAGGTTTGGCAATCAATTCCTTTTGGTAAAAATATAATTTTTTTCAGTTGAGAATGCACCTGTTTAAAATTGGAATGAAATTTAATCTGTTTTGATTGTGGATTCGACTATTCTGTTCAGAAACCATGTTTTTTGGCTGACTCCGACTGTTTTGAATTAAAAATCATAATCTTCTTCGCTCGATTTATCAGCCATTGAATGTGTCGTTGATGACTAATTGATTCTAATATTAGTCCCTTTCGATGGAAAGGATCCTCAGTAGAAAAAAAACAGATTTGATTGATTCGTATTTGCTCGTACTGTTGATGTTAGATTTTTTGTAGATGTCGAAGGAAAACCTAAAAAACTCTCCTGAGTCTGTTAGCTTTTGCTAACTCAAACATCAGCTAAAGAAGATTCATCTGATAAACATCTGAGTCCAGGTTTCGGATTTCCGATTTCTTTTCTGTCCCATTATATATTTGTGAATTCCATTATGAGTTAAAACTTGCTGCAAGATTTGGCTACAACGTGTCTCTATCTTAGAAACCGAATTTTTATAATTCTTTTTCCAAATAAATTGCAGGTTCTGCATCCAGGAAAGTGTACTCGACGATGTTGAATCCAATTAAACTTGAGCGATTTCTTGCTGGTTACAAAAACCTCGGACACAATTGGTCTCTGAGGATAATAAGGGTATTCAAACATATATTTGTACGAACTCGTACGTATTCCTCGACTTGACGTCACTGGTTCCGACGGTTGCGGCTAACGCGTCGCGTCGCATCATTTAGCAGACTCCCAGAACGGAATGCAGCCATAGATACGGTCTTGGAGACTCGGAGTTTCGCTACTGAAGTACTGACAAATAAGTGTAGCGTATCTCTGTGGAGTTTTGTACAAATGCAAACTTCTTGTATTTTGGCTTCATGCAACGTGAACCATTTGGCCCGTCAGTTACGCTGTCTCTTATTCTCTATCTTTCCCTTTTCTATTCAAGATAGTACTATAGATTCAGCGTCCGGGACGGGAAAATTCAAAATGATCTCTCGTCGCTGACATTAGTCTTAGTCACCTACGCATAAGCTGGACGACCTCGTTGTTTCAGAATTTACACAAGAGATGGCTAATAATTTATTGCGGCAATTTATCATTTATTTTTGTCTATAGCGTCATCTGCAATTTCCTTCTATTTCATAAGGGACAGATTCCTATTGACAATTTTTCGCGAGGTCTAGAAGAGTGCCAAATGATCCGTTATTCAGAAACTCAATTTTTATCTGATAATTGAGAAGGAATTATAGAGGCTAATGAGTATTTTGCTTCGCATCGAAAGCTTCTACTAGAAGTTGATAAGGGGTAGCTTTATGGCCCATTAAACTCTCGATTGACTCCTTTTTATTTGCTCCTGAACATTCGGGTATGGGAGCTCTTGATCCGTTGACCATTTGCAATCTCTTGTTCTTGATTGATTCTTTTTAGTTTGGCGACACCATTATCGAGGGATCATGGAACCTCGACTTGGTCTCAAAGTTTATGAAACCACATCCTTATGTAAAACTCACACACATACGTTCTAGAAAGCAATATATAAGCCTCCTACCAGGTAGCCCTCTTCTTATGGGACTTCTAACTGCAGGACGTTAAAGCTATTATGTGACTTGAAGGGGCGTGGGACTTGAACCCGACTTAGAGCTCTAAAAATCTGATCTCTTTCCTTTATATGATACATGCAGCTTCTGTGTCAAGACAAAATAAAATTAACAATCTTCGGATTCATTCATTCAATTTGTCTACATTGACGCTCCTATGTCTCTGCTCGCTTTTCGAGTTTTTTTTTCTTGCGACTTTTAACTATTATTATAACATCATTTAGCCTTATAGGCCTTCTTGGATCAAGAAATTTATATGATAGGGGAAAAGTATGTGCGTGTTGCTCATTCGGATGACACACTGTTCTTACAACGCCGTTCCGACGTGGGGCGCTGATCAATCCCTCTAGCAATCCTTTCAGTTAAAGAGCTTCACAGTGTCATCACACAATAATATAAACAATTTTCGTCTTTAATTCATTCTCTCAACATGACCAAACTGTCTCAGTGAATTCCATCCTTTCTTATCAATTGAAGCTTCTTTACATATTACTTCTATCTTTTTGTTTATACGTCCAGGTCTTGCTACCATACACAACAGTGAGTATGAGGACAGGATTATACATCTGGGTACCTCTGCATCTATCTTTCGGTCAGCAGTAAATGAACTCTCAAGACACAATAAGAATCATTAAATTGTTCTATCCACTCTTCCTTTGACGCAATGTGGCATACTGTCTTTTGTTCTTCCTCCGGAACACGATTGTTCATCGTTTTTTCACGTTAATCTTATGATGCATGTTGATATCTATTCTGCTTATTCTGTATATCATTGAATGATTAGGCCGTAACAATTTTATAATCCACTGTAAACATCAATCTACGCGCTTTCATTGTTCTAGGATCAATTTTCGTTCTGCGTATGAGAGCCATCCTTAAACATTTGTCTGTGTCTATACTGAACAGCAAAAAAGACATAACGCAGCCTTAGCAAACGCCCTGCTCGTATCGAACAAATTGTTTGGTTGTCTATTAACTCTAACGTTCGCTTTATCAGTGATGCATATTGTTTCTATTTCCCCAAGAAGCCAACCAGCTTTGTTTGTTTTTTATATGATTTTTCTGAAAATAAATGTACGATTCTGTAGATGATATCCCTGGCATAAATCATCATTTGCATTCCAAGATCCTTTCTTCAGTTATTCTTAGGACTTCGCCCTTTCTCTCGTTGAGTAGAACGATAATCGTCTTTCTACAATCATTTGGAACTTCACCGTTCTGAGCAGGCATAGGTAATCGGTACAATGATGTATAGATGGATATTAAATTTCATGAAGACTTCAATTCCCATAGTAGGTCAGGCTCTAAAATCAGTCGATTATTTATAATAGAAAAATGAAAAATAATTTTAGAAAACATAATGATTGGCTATAACGATATAGTAATTCACATATGCCAATGTTTGTATAATTCGCTACTAAAATGTGGTGGAATACCTATACCATGTTTCACCATTAGTCATCTTCATTCCGGCTAACTCAATGCTGGTACTGCCTTACCTAGACGTCCTTACCCATTGCCAAAATAATTTATCATTTCCTTCAGAATAATTTTGCTTCTTTCTATTTTCCTCCTCCTTGATTTCATCCCTGCTTTCATTGTCTAGTATCTTTTCTTCTCTATTCGTTTCCCTAGAATCATTCTGTAATCTAGTCATCTCCTTATTGCTTCAAGATCTTTAATATTCAGCTTTCTCGAGTACGCGTGCTTTTTTCTCGTTAACAACCACGCAAACTTCATTATTCCACAGAACGTCTCCAGTCTTTCTTTCTATGTTTTTCCTCGACATTTCTATTGCCTAATTCTGTCTTCAAGTCTTCTTCATGATAACCTTGATATATTCATTCGAATTTTCACGATGTACTGTTTGTACTCCTGTTATACGCATGCTTCCTTTTCTATTACTGACCTGGATTCATTTTGAAACTATGAGGTAGTGCACCAAGTATATGTCGTAGTCATTTTAAAGAATCGGGGAAAGAATTGGGGAAAGGAGAAGGTGCGACTGGTCATAGAAATGATGTAGGTACTAGCATTCTACTAGACGCCGGATTCTACCGGATTCTATAAAATGACTATGACATATGCATGCAGATCTTATTATGTCCAAATAAAGTATCGGTAATGGAAAAGTTTTTTTCAATGCACACTAACCCAGCTATTCATATCTTCCAGTAGCACAGTGGTCCAAACTGCCCAAAAAGCTGGCCAAAAATCAAATCTTCATCAAAATTGCTTGGAAATCACTTCTCGAAGATGTTTTAGTCGAAGAATCTGAATTCAGTATCACAAAAAAAGATAAAAATGAAAATGGCCGACGCGAAATTGCGCCCAAATTGTGCTATAATCGTAAAAATGTATGTTTATGGCTGCCTCAGGTACAAAAATACAATTTTAATATTCGACACGCTATGTCAAGAATCTAGATCCAATGAAAAATCCCTACAAAGAACAGATTTTCGAATGGTAGAATTGAAATCTACTACAGAAATTTTCAAAAGTGATGATTTTTACCAAACGCCTGCAAAAATCCATCTCGATCCATGGAGTTACAACACAAATACACATGTGAAAAATCAAGGGGTATCTAGAAGTAGATAATTTTTTGCATGCTCTTAGTCAATTCAATAATTAACGATTTCATAATGAGAGAAAAGTGTTAGCATGTAGTAGTTTTTTGTAGCTCTACGTTTTTACGAATTTTTATGTCGTTTGGTGGAAACTACGTGACATCCGGACGTTCGAGATGAATTTTTCCTGGCATTTAGTAAGAATTATTCCTTTTGAAAATTTTGGAAGTAGATTATAATCCTGTAATTCGGGAAACTGTTCTTTATAGAGATTTTTTATTAGAGCTATAATTTTGACATAGCGTGTCCGCCATTTTGTGTCGTCAATTGATAAGGAATTATTATTGTCATTTATTTTAAAATTTCGATAATAAATTTGTATTTTTCGACCTAAGACAACCATCAACATAAATTTTTACGAATAAAGCACAATTTGGGCGCCTTTTTGCGTCGGCCATTTTTTTATTTTTTATTTTTGACACTAAATTCAGGTTCCACGACTAGAATACCCTCAAGAAGTGATTTCCAAGCAATTTTGAAGTTTTGACTTTTGGCCAGCTTTTTGGTCACTTTGGACCACTGTGAGAAGGGTGATTTCTTTCTTCCAGATCGCAAGTACCTGCGATATGATTCAATGAGTCTCAAAATATATTTTTTACATCGCTTTCGTTACAAAGAAATGCGATTTCATAGATCAAAATTCCTCTAGGCCTGAGAGCGTCTTGGACCATTTTTTGTATCTTTGAACAACTCGTTACCTCTCCAATCATTTTCAACATTTCAACAATGTTCCGTCAGATTTTGAGAGAGCATGCCTGAACTCATCGAGATCCAAAAAAGTTAGAATTTCTGAGATGAGAAAAACACTATGAAGTTAGGATGACATTTTGGATTTTATTTATATAATCTTTTCCGTCGTGATCTACTTTCGCAGTCTAGTTTGCACCAAAATCCGAGTAATCAACCCTTTGCTACTGATAAGGAACTCCTTGCCCACAGAGCGTACGAATCATGATTGCCATTTATGTATATCATCCACTCAAATGAATTTGGATCTAAAAATCCCCTTCTATTTGATTACAGAAAACAATGGGAGTGGAATCGGAGGACAGCAACAGCAACAGCAGCATCAACAACAACAATATGGAGAAGTGAATCAATTGGGAGGTGTTTTTGTGAACGGACGGCCTTTACCTAACGCTGTGAGACTGAGAATAGTTGAGTTAGCTCAACTTGGTATCAGACCCTGTGACATATCTAGACAATTGCGAGTCAGTCATGGTTGCGTCAGTAAGATCCTGGCAAGATACCACGAAACTGGGAGTATTCTTCCAGGCGCAATCGGTGGAAGCAAACCTAGAGTCACGACTCCAAAAGTTGTTCAGTACATAAAACAACTTAAATCGAAGGATCCTGGGATTTTCGCCTGGGAAATTAGAGATCGACTCCTTTCGGATGGTGTTTGTGACAAGTACAATGTCCCTTCAGTGTCCAGCATTTCGAGGATTTTGAGGAATAAGGTTGGAGCCGCGGCTGCTGCTGCGGCGGCAGCTGTGGCGATTCATCACCATCCTCATCATCCAGCTCATCATCATCATCACCATCATCATCTTTATGCAGCGGCAGCGGCAGCTGGTGCTGCACTTTGTCCTGTTCCTTATCCCCCGACTCCTTATCATCCGGCGCCTCCTTCGGTTACGCATCACCATCATCACCATCAAGGTGAGTTTTGTTTCGGTTCTCCAATCAAATCGGTGATCACGGTTCTATAATTTGATCATTTTTGGAGGTTTTACGATGTTTGGCAAGAAAATGAGCATGATTTTTTGTGCCTTCTGTAGCGTCATCCAATACTTTTGAGATTGTTTGGTAGTTTAGGAGATAAGAATTTTACACTTAATTTTTTATTAGTCGAAAAATTAGGAATTGCGAACTTGAACTAGAGAAAAATCATTAGCTCTTTGATATACCAAACAGTTTCGAATCGCTTCTACTATCTCCTTGAATTCATAAGATGGTTCATGTCAACAATGCTTTTTATAAAACAAGTATATTTGACTGATTTCATATAAATTGTATCTGGGAACAAATTATATAATTTGTTTTTCTCTGCAAAGGCTCATATTGCTATACCTAGTCTTTCAAATCGTTGAAGAAACTCTGGAAAATTTAAAATATTCAAGTAACGTATTGTTTTTGAGAAAGTTAAAAAGTAATTTTTTCACAAAGGTTACCTTCTATGTACTCCTTGATTTTTTCTATATAGATATCGTGGGAAGTTGTCCTTGCCATACCATTTCGTTTGGAGTAAGCATTTTTTATTCTATATAGAATACATTTGTGAAAATATAAATCCAGTTTTCAAACATTCATAGATTTATTTTTCCAAGTAACCAGAATGACATGAGGAGGAATGCTGAATAATACCATAAATATAATTAACGAACTGAAAAATTTACAAAGAATAACCATGGTTTAATTAATTTAAAATAACCATGGTATTTAAAATGTATAAAATGTTGATTTCTTACGAATTTTCTGTTCTGGTAATTATATTTTTGGATTGGTTCGAAGAAAAATAGGACTTGGTGGAATATAAGAAGCCTGAGAGATAGGTAAGAAAAGAACGGGAGGGAAGAAAATGGAAGAGGAAGGAAAAAGAAAAGTGATGAGAAACGAAAAAAAGGAGAGAAGATATTTAAGAATAATATAGTGTAAGGAAGCATAAAAAGTTTATGGAAAATTCAGGGCAGTAGGAGGTACTGATGAAGATGAATTAGTGGCTAGATAGAGGGGGTTTGGAAGAGTTGATGAGAGGTTACCGGGAGGATATTGGTGGAAGGTACAAGGGGAATAAAGAAGATAGGGATAAGATAAAAGAAGAAGAAGAAGAATATAAGAATAATGAGAGATGTTAAAGTCTAAGCTTTTTTTCGTCCAGGAATAATAATACAATTCTTTGAGAAAAGGAAAATTGATTAAAGATATTTCCAAAAAGTTGAAGAAGAAGAAGGAATAATGGAAGAAGCGAGGAGATCAGGAGATGTGAGATAGATGATGGCAGGGGTATGTGTTAGTGTAGAAATGATGATGAAAACAGAGGAGTCAGGAGATTAGGTAGACATAAAGAAAGAAGGGGTGAAAGTGAGCGTAATGAGAGACCTTGATGCAAGGAAAGAAGAAAGACGTGAAAAGTGTTAGGGACAAGAAGGCGATGGGACAAGGAGGAATCTCAGAGACAAAATTCAGTGAATAGAGAGGAAAGGTTATTACTGAATGGATTAGAGAACTTAGGATGGTTTATTTCAAACCAGAGGTAACAAAAATGGAATATGTTTTTGTTCACGATGAGGGCAGAGAGAACATAAGAAGGCTAGATATAGGGAAGTGCATAAACTCAGATCTTCTTTTACCAATAGTAACAGGAGAAATGGCGGAGGGGGATAAACGGTACGTAGCCAAAGAAAGTAAGAAAGATAATAGAGTAGGAGAATAGTCAGTATAGAGAATAGATGAATGTAGGGAGAAGATGAATATAGTGGAAATGGGTGAGGGAAATGTGAAAGAGGAGTTGTAAATGATGATCTGAGAATTAAAAAGAATAGATAGGAAATTGAAAAGAGGATACAGTTGAGAAAAGAGTCAGCGGAGGAGGGAATAGAGGTATCTGGAATGAGAAGTGTAAGGAGAGGAAGGAGAAGTGGAAAGGGGATTGAGAGAATAAAGGAACAGGAAGAGTTGTGCAGAAGAATAGAAAGAAAGAAAAAAAGAGTATAGTGGGTTATAATAGGACAAAAGAGGGAGAGAATAAAAAGTTTAGGAAGAAGGCAGGAATGACCAGAATGTAGGAAGATGGAGGGTAAGTAGTAAATCGTTAGGGAAGAAGAAGGAAAAGAGTTGATCGAGAGGTTGAAATTACAAAATAGGGAAATTATTTTTCGGAATCGTTTAGAGCAGTGGGAACGAAGAAAAAAAAACAAAGTGAAAAAAAGAGGGCATGAAAGAGGACGAAGAAGAGTATATCACAAGGAAAGGGATAGCAAGGGCTGTTGGGTCATTGTAAGAGAGGAAGGCAGGAAATAGATAGAATCCCGAACGAAGTTTGGAAATATGGAAGGGAAGGTTTGAAGAAGGAGTCGTGGGTAATGTGCAACATGGCATGGACAGAAGACGGTGAGTTGGACTTATTGAAGGGAGGACTGGTGGTATGAATATTGAAAATAGGGAAAGAAGAAGTTGAAGATTAAAGGTTAGGATTATTAAAGGAATAATGTCAGGGAGGAGATATACGAGACATTGTAGAACAAAGAGATTAGAAAAGTTTAAGGAAAAAAAAAGCAGAGGTTCGCAGGAAAAGGAAAAGTAAGGTCAGGGTGAAAAAACAAACAAGAGGTAGTTCTGGGTTAGCTGGAGGGCTAGGGAGTTTCTGTTTATTTGAAAAAGGAGGAAGAAAAAATGGATAGAGAGATATACATGGAAAAAGTAGTGGGAGTAAAGGAAGAAGAGACGAGAGTTTATTTGGGATTGAGGGATATGAGAAGAAGAATGTAAGAAATAGGATACATAGACTATGAGGAATAGAAAAAACGATAGAGGCAATCAGCTAACAGCTTGATTAGAGATGATAGGGGGAATGGAAAGAGATTGACAAGAATGCATATATGGAGACTGGGAAATGAAGTACAGAAGAAATATTTCGAGAAAAGGATGAGAAGGGAAAAAGCGGAGTATGTGAATGGTTAAAAAAGACATGAGAGAATGTATAGCATGGTTGTATGGAGGAGAATGCATGAAGGAGGTAGAAAAAGCTAGATGAAGAAAAAGAGAAAAAGAAAACGGAGATCACAAGTAATCCTAAGTTAATAAGAGAAATTGGATGGTAATAAAATAAAGATACGTGTCTCATTTTTTACTAAGTAAAACTATATATTTGTGCCCAAAACAATTCCGCAAAATCACCAGCGGCGGACAGATACAATTTCGTATGAAATCAGTCATTTGATAAATTTTTAATCTATAAAATAAGATGAAATAGATGC
>WSXT02197940.1:0-52094 GCA_011762715.2 Neuroterus valhalla
ATATGTTTTTAGAATATTTTTATCAATTTTATAAATGAGTAATATTTTTTTTACCGAAAATTTCATTAACGTGTTAATAAATGTTGATAATCAGATCTGAGGAAAGGAAATAGATAAATTATTTATCTGTGACTATTTAACACAACATTTCTTTGAAATAGATATGAAAAGGCAAAAGAAGGGAAGAAAATTGTATTGATGAAGGATCTGAGCAAAAAAGAAAAAATGACTCGTTCACAAATTAAAAAAACAAAGGATATTTATTATATTGTATTTATTATATTTATTCATGAAATAAACGAAGTACAAGAATTGATGAATCTGAAGGATTAGGTTTTTCATTCAAAAAAATTCAATTCTTCAAATTTTCGAAAGATTTTTTAAAAATTCAATTTAAAAAATTCAAAAAATTGTATGTTTGCCCTTTCTTGTTCCAGGTAACTATTTCTAATCTCGTTATTTCTAATTTTTTGAACAACATTTTCTTTTTTAATTCACTTTTTCCAAAAGTGCCCTTTGTATGGAGAATCACCCATATAAGGAATTCTTATCTTTTAATGTTAATAATGTCCGATGAAAGAACTTTTTTCGCCGAGATTTCAGAGCGTATTCTTCGATAATATGAAGTAATTTTGAAAACAGAAAAATTACCTTTCCTTTAAAAAATGGCCTAGCACGATTTTTAAATAATTTTTTCAAATAAAAGTGAAGACCTGAAATCGTTCTTCAACTAAAAGGAACAAAATTCTAGGATAAGTATAAAAAAAATCGAAAATTCGGAATTCCACTGGTCACCCTAGTATATAGGCCTACTATTAGTACTGTAAAATGTTAGAAAGCATAGAACTTTCCTCGAAATATTGATAGAAAACGTGGAAAGCATTATATTACTTATCCGTGTAAACCATTCCTAAGTTCCCCAAGTGGTGCAAAAGTGAAGCTCCGCAAATTGGTCTGTATATTTTTAAAATTATTTATCGATCAAATAATTAGTTGATTCCATTGCAGGAATAACGTCTCAGAGATTACGAATGATTCACTTTAGGACGTATCGTATTTGTTGTTCATATTCTCGTGCAAAAAGGTTGGGTTTAGTCGAATGAGAGTATATGATGACTTACCCTAGGTGAAATATGCATTTGATATGGTAATTATGTGTGATAAAGAGAAGTTAGTGCCTTGCAAAAGTTTGCGTCCATATATAGGCTTCGGATTTTAATGATATGTGTGATAGCGAACAAGTGATTTCGATGTGCACGAATGAATTGATTGGATGTGACTGCGTCTTCCTTTTTTTCCTCCCTTCCTTACGGAGTTGTTCGTGTCTATAATTATCCCAAAACAAATTTTGTTACGGCGTTAACATTTATACGAATATGTCGGATGAACCGTGATCAATAATCCGCTTATTTTCGGATCAACAATGGCACTGAGTTCTTGATACGTGACGCATCGCTGATTTTCAGAGAGATTGTGCTTATTTTCAATTAATTTATTACTGAGTACTAGGAGGTTTGAGGCTTTAGGAAAAGCATGTCCACATAAACGCAAATTTGTGTTCACTTGATTCACGGAGTATGCCGTCTAAATCCTATTACTTTGTCCCTTCTACCAAAACGATTACGCAGCCGCATCCAGGTGTAAGTACATTAATACTACCTTAAAGCATGTAAACTGTAAAGCACCATCTAAATTTAATTCTAGCGTACTTATCAATAAGGTTATGTATGTATGAGCCGCAGTACCAACAGATGCTCGTGTTAAACATATTTCTGATCACAAATTGTTAGTTATAATCGTTGCCCAAATTCAGGGTTCTCGTATTGCCTTACGTCTCTGGTGCTCACTTAAATTGACTAGTACCTTCGTATTGAGTTGATCTATTGATATCGACCGATTGCGCTCGCTCGTGAAATATTGACTCTTTCGGTAATGTTTGTTCATTAGACAAATTCATAGGCTTCGGCGTACAGTGTATTCGATTTTGATGGAGCTTTAAGATTTTTGAAGAAAAAAAGTAAAGAGCAGAATACTTGAGTGAAAGTACAAAGACTAGGCTAAAACATAGTAGAACTTCATTTAACCCATCCTCCAAATCTCGAATACACTTTACAGAAGGAATCGTGCCCTCACTTGATCATGATACTCACTGCCGTAGGTCCCTGAGTAAGGGCAGCGGCCTCTTTGGAGGCATCTTCGACCTCCTTAAGTTTTTCTTCCGCTTTTCGTTCCTTTAGTGCCTTAAGAAGCTTCCACTTAGATCCTGGAGGACCTGGACTGACTTGACCTTCCTTCAGGGTGGTGTCGGAACTTCCACATGATGAGGAGTCGATCTTGATTTTGGGAAGACTTAGAGTGGCAGTAGTTCCAGTTTCAGCACTGCCAGCGTCATCTCGTTCGCCTTCGATGACAGTGCTTTCAGAATCCCAGCCACCAGGGATGCTGACTGAGACCTCGCTAGGTGGTACACTTACGCTACCTTCACGAGACAGTGAATCGGAGCCCTGAAGATGCTTCTCACCATGTCGGAGGGTAGAGCCGCTGGAGCTCCTGCGAGATTGGTGCTCATCTAGGTCTTTCTGCATTTCGTCCTCTTCCTCGTCCATGGAGTGCACCGGACTGTCAGGTCCGGAAGTTTCACCTGAAGAACCTTCTTCTGTTGGAATGTTTTTTTTATCCTTTTTGGCCTCTTCCTCGTGGGCCCAAGTGTGATAATCTGTCACCCTAGCAAAAACTGATTCGATACTCTCGATTGGCTTCTTTTTTGGGATTGGTTTTCCATCTCGATGTCTGTCTCCATTCTGAAGGCGAGGATCTCGTCCTATCACTGTGCCGTTCATCTTGATCGTGCGAGTTTCCTCTTTCATAAGATCTCTCTTTTCCTCCTGTTCTTTAGGTTTTGCTTTTAGTTTCAATTCTCGGAGGACGAAGGACATTCTTTCCTTCACATCCTCGTCTGGCTTGTAAGGCTCTTTTTCTTCTAAAATACCAACTAAAGCATCACCAATCCCCACTTCAACTTCTGACTGTCTTTCGAGTTCTTCGAGTTTCCTCAGCTCGTAACAGTACCATTCATCCTCAGAGTCGATTGAGTCTTCAGTACTTTGACGCCTAGAGGAAACTCGCGATGTACTTCTGTGAGAATGAGTACTTCTATTGTCTTCATCTCCTTCTCCACTTCGAGATCCTCCCCAAGGTATTTCCAGAGATTGTTGATGTCTAGGGAGGAAACGAGTGCTACCGCTGGTCGGAGGACCATAACCTCTTGTGCTCGATGCAGAAGGACTACCCTCAGAATTTGGTGCTTCTTCGGAAATGCTGGTTACCAATTCTGGTGCCTTAGTTCCACTCGACTTTTCACTCTTCTCACTTTTCTCAGAAAAGTCTTCTTGTAATTCAAAGTTTGCATCGAAGGATTGTTGATTACCTTCGTCAGACTTTTTGTCAATACTTCCATCATCATTTATCCCTTGTTCGTCTGAGACTGTGGAGGACTGCCTTTGTCGATATTTTCCTAGCGCTCTAGATACGGCAAATTCCATGCTTGCGCCTCCCATCAGAGTTACAGGTGGCATCTTAGGAGCTTTTTCGTTCGGTGCTTCGTCAGAACTACCTGTGGACTTTTTGATATCACCCACTGTAGGAAAGATGGTGGATCCTCCTGATCCGGAACCAGTGCTTTTGCCAGAAGCTTCTTCTTCGACACCACATACCTGGTCTGAAAGTTCGGTTTCACTCAACTCAGATTTACGTTGCTCATTCTCTTTTTCCTGCAACCAATGCTCTTCTGCAACTTTTTTTTGGAGTTGTTCTTGGTGTTGTTGAATTTGTTGCTGCAGCGCCTGTTGCTGCTGTTGTAATAATTGCTGTTGTTGGAGTAGATACTCTCTTTGTTGGGGAGTAAGCGGAGGGTGTGGATGAACGGGTGGTGGTTGTTGAAATTGCTGTTGTTGTAGTAGTAGTTTTTGTTGCTGTTGTTGTTGTGTAAGTTGCTGTTGCTGAGAAATAATTTGTTGCTGTGGTGATTTCCTTTTGGTACTGCTGGATTTTACTTTTGCAAAGAAAGGTGGGTCTTGGTTAGCGTCTGAGAGTACACTATCCTCATCTTCAGATAAACCACTTTGTCTACCACTGCTCCATTCCGTTTCAGATTGCTCCGGATCCGATAAAGATTGAGATGATTGGTTGTTCCTTCTTTTCGCTTTTTGCAATATTCCCGAAACGGTGGAAACCAAATTTTTCTTTTTTTTCCTAGCAGCCTGATGCCGACCTCGACCTCTGTTGTTCATTACTTCTGCTCTCTGCTGAGCTAAGCCTTCTTGTTGTAATTCATTGAGATCATCTCCTTGGACACCACCTGGTAAAGATTGACTTCTATGCCTCCTAGGTAAATGCAGATCCGGAAGCCAACTGCTCATTGAATTCATAGCATTTTTAAGCGACGAGCCTCTCCTCATTTTCTTAGATACTTTACTAGCCTCTAACTCGTGGTCCTTTATGTCTGCTGAAATACTTATATATCCTGATTGGGAAACAATAACGCTTGACGCGTCGTAAAACTCTCCTTGTTGTTGGGACGGGTCTGTTGTTGGCTTTCGGATTTCGTTATCTTGGGAATTCTGGTGTTCTCTCTGCCACTGTCTCTGGTATCCTTCTGTCAGCTGTGCATTTTCCGCAGCAGCAAGGCGTTGACTCATCTGATACTGCTGATACTGTTCTTGATAAGCTTGTGCGTAGTTTTGATTTGAATTGTTGTGATGATACTGATGTGGTTGATATGCCGGAGGTTGTGGATATCGTCTGTCCCCGTACGTACTCTGCGTATAGCTTCCCTCAGAAGCCATCGACCTGATGCTTGAAGAGGTCGAATCATGTGGTATATGACTCTCCATAGAGTTGAGCCAGGAAGATTCGGTTTCAGTTCTTGGGAGATTTGCACTGGTTGGGTAGTAGGAAAGAGCATCTGTGATATTTCCCGTGGGAAACATGTTTCGATACACGGCAGCTTTGTATTCCGCATTCGTTATTGAGTCCCCGTAAGACACGGCACGCATCGGTGGCTTCTTCCCATGTGATAATCCAGTAGATGGTTGTGTGTCATCATACTGAGACGCACTGTACATTTCGAAATTCGCAAACTGTTCCGTTGCATCCGGAAAGTAACCAGTACTTGTTGTTCTAGGTTCATATGTTACGGCCGCACTACTGTAGACATTATACATTGCATGAGTCCGATTACTGCCTGCTACGGAATATATTGCTGGCTGATCTGACCTATAAAGAAAGTCGACCGTGCTTGCAATTGTACCTTCATCAAAGCTTAGCTGACGCACTCGCTTCTTTGGACTCGGACAAGTAGGTGCACCAGGAGCTGGCGGAGGTACGAAATTGTAATCATCTTGAATAATGGGAGACTTGATTGAAGTAAGAGATGACAGATGGTTGACGACTGCATTATACTGACTTGTAGCTGCAAGTAAAGCATCTCTACCTTCTGGAGTATCGTACAAAGGTTCCTGAGTAATAACTGAGCTTTTTGTTTCCTGGATAGCGGCTTTTGGACTAGCGGTTCTGATGGGCTGCAAGGTTTGAGCCAGTGATGATCTACCGTGATCTAAGGAGTAGGAGGTCAGCATTTTGGTGATCGAACTTTTAGGCGAACTTGGTGATTTATCGAGACTGCTCCACCCACTCATTGATGAAAGACCTGAATCCGATTTGGCTGCTACGATATTAGCGCTGCTTGGCTTCGCTAAATGCTTTGGTGAAACCCGAGGTGACTTTGGGGAGTGAGGTGTACGAGGACTAAGTCGTCCCTGTTCCAAGGCAGCCATTTTGTCAGCATTCCTCAGGAAGTTCGGACTTTGAGAGCACTTCATGTCCACATCATTTTGTTCTGCAGCACACATAAGAAAACTTTCGGAAGGATCACGAGGTGCTGGCGGTGGCGGGGAACTTGGAGAGGGACTTGGAGGTGTCCTACTTTCCTGGAAGTCCAAATTCAATCTAGCAGCACTACCTAAATATCCATCTTGCCTAGTTCTAACGCTGTGGATGCTTTGAGTACTGTGCAAACTATGCATGCTCCCACCAGACGGAGTTGGAGATGCCACCTTATCCGTCGTTGTATTATACATCGTGGGTGAGGCGCACGTCACTGGTGCAAAGCTTTCGACCATGAGGTCAGTTAATTCCTTATTCTCAGCGTACCCTTTTGCGAAATTACCAACATTAATCGGTATTTGGACAACAGGTTCAGGGTTTTTCTCAAGCAGAGCTGAAGTGTAGCCCAACCTTGGAGGGGTATACGTCAAAGACATCGAGTCCACGTTGCTCCTGGAAGTACTAGATAGTCTAGGTGATAAAGATCTGGCTGTAAAGTCTCCATCAGTTGTTAAACCACTATCCGTGCTAACCCTAGATATGGATCTCCCAGTTGATCCTGGACTTTTGGAGTACATCCAACTGTCAATATCAGGCTCAGCGTAAATTTTTCTAATTTGCTCATCTATGCTGCTCGCTTCTTCTACCAACTTGGCTTCGGTTTCCGTAGCGTACTGACGTTTCGGGGAATCCCTTAGCATGCACTGGAGTTCTATTATATTCTGAGAGTCTTTCTGGAGTTTTGAATCTAGCCTATCAAGTTCCTGGAGCTTTTCGAGTGCAACTTTGTCTATGGCACTAAGTCTAGAAACTTGAGCGATGTCCTGTTCGCTCACGCAAGGAGCATTTCCTCTATAAGTCTTGTAGTCAGAGGCACTAAAAATTTCTCCGTCTTCTTCCTCCAACTCATCTTCCTTTTTAACTGTCATCTGTTGAACCTCCTCTTTAGTCTGCTGATTCCGTTGCTCATTCTCGGCTTCCTCCTGTGTTGTAGAATTTGCGAATGTAATACCTTCCACTTCCTTTTTCCCGTTACTATCCTCTACCTCTTCTGCCTCTTCCCAAATCATCCCTAACTGTGACGTCGGTCTGGAGGCATCCCCACAAATTAGATCCTCCCTATACGCGTTATTCAAACTCCTGTAAAAGGCCTCGTCAGGAATGTTACCCTCCTCCTCCTCCAGTGTTTCCAAGGCTTCCAAATTTCTCACGTTCCTTTGTATGTCGGTAACTACCGCCGCTACAGCGCTATCTTGTACTAAGCCACGCATTCTTGCTAGTTCCTGCTGTGCTAATTTCTCTCTGAGCACACTAGTCTCCTCAATACCAATGGCCGCACCCAAGCTCTTTTCGATCGCGTCTAATTCACTCTCGGATCTCTGTTGATTGACCAAAGTGTCCTCAACCGTACCAACTTGGTCGTGGCTCCCACCGGTAGTATAAAACTCGATCAACTGACTGATCACAGTCTGCTGTTCACACAGAAGACCCTCTAGTTTTTCCAGACGCTGCCACATCTTGATATATTCTTGACTTAAAAGGTCAAGAGCTCTCCATGCGTACTTAAGCTCAGTTTCAAGAATATTAAGGCGCGTTCCAAGTCTTTCCATGTAATCGCTAATAATGTAATCAATATTCCCGTCTTCAGTCATCACGTAACTTGCCAATGCAGGTGAGTGAGAACTCGGACTCTCCGCAGCGGGGCCACCTAATTTCGTCGAATCCATGTTGACTCTTCAATCCCGTTAACTCTCGTTACACTTTCTGTCTCCTGAAAATCTAAAGCTGTCGTCTAAGCTAATAAGATCCGATCAGGCATCACTTGATTTTCCTTAAGGCGATTCATTGCTTGGGTAGGAACGTGATCGGAATGAAAGGAAAATCACAAACATCCTTGTGGACCGAGCAGGAACATGAAATTAGCTTTTATTTCGAGCATAGGTACTTTGATCTTCTCGAAGTTGAAACAATTTAGGAATTTGGTGCGTCTCGCGATCTCCATTTCGAAAACAACTTTTTACACGTGTCTTATGGAATATTCTTTCCTTATTTATTCAGGCCTTTTTTTGCTCCTCCTACTTATTTGTTCCCTTCTCCTCTTCTCCTATTATTTATTCTATGCTTCTCTTCTGTTCTTCTTGCGGTTGCCTCTTCTTTTCACATATCTCACTGTCAACACTGTCTACGTGACCGTCCCACTGCTAGTTTCTGAAGATCGATCGCAAACTAGAAAGTAGAAAGTTCTGTTCTTACGCGCACTGAACATACTCGCTGAAGCGCCCTCGAACTCGTCCGATAAGATCCTGTCTCTCGCATTTTTCCGAACTCACGATAGTTCGTAAATTGTGGTCGGAAATCAACTCCCCTTTCATTTTGAGATAGAAATCTGCAAGCAGGAAAAATATTCGTAGGTTAGTACCGAAAGAATATCGAATTCTGGACAGTTTCCATGAACCCTTCTTAGTAAAAAGAACTTTTACAAATGGTAGAACATGCTGCATTACTTTTATTTTGCAACTCTTTTCAAAAATTTTGTACTGGTTAGAAATTTGTTATCTATATCCAGAAGGGATTTTTTGAGCTCATAGCTTTCCCTTAATATAAGTCTCTCAGTTCAAGAAAGTGGAAAGAGCTGAGTGAATAAGTTGCACCAATATTACTCAAAATATTTTTCTGTTTCATTTTTTTTGTTTACAATGAGTATTTATCTAAATAGTAGATATTGCCTAATATTTTGAGGAATATTGGTACATAAGACGCATTATATATCGTAATAAAGGAGAAAGGTATGCCATGTAGGATGGATTATGGCTTTCGGGCGGACGGATTATGATAAAGGAGGAAGGAGTTAAGGGCAGAGGTTGATTGTGGTGCTCTGAGGCTGATTGAAGTGGGCGGAATTATGATCAGGAATGTTTATGAGGCTTCAATCGTTCAGAAATGAACAGAAAGATGAAGCAGGAACATAAACACATTTGCGAGTACATATGGAAATTTGATAATACAAAATTTAACACATAGAGGTTTTTGGGAGATAAGGATATGATAAACAATAAATCAAGAAGTAAGAACTGGTTGATAATAAAAATTAAGAAATCAAGTGGAACGTGACCACAAAACGCACGAATATTCTCCAAATTCTACATTATTGTCCTCATGTTCGATTTGTCAAAAGTAATTTTACAGAACTAATTTCTATTATTCTGAATTACATTAGGCATAATTTCAATTCTTCTAAAGTGTCATTCGTCATAATTTTTATTTTCCCGAATTATTATTTCTCCTTATTTTTATTCATCCGATTATCTTTCATATCTAAAGTTCAAGAGATATTTGAATAAAACTATCAAGGTAACATAAACACCGTTCTAATTTTGTCTCTATGTTTCTTCTTTGAATTTGAAATAATAAATTTTAGAGTAAATGATTCGGAGAAATGAAAATTGGGTTTTGTAATCTCTTGCTTCCCGTTGTCCCATTCCTTCCTGGGTCAAATATCAAACCCTTTTATATAAGAAAACGTACCAAAGCACCGGATTGATCGAAAAAACGTGCTCTCTTTGAAAAATTATCAGTCTTGTAAGGATTCACCTTGTTTTCTTTAGAATTAACTTTGAATGCTCTTCAATTTATCACAAATGCTGTGAACATCTAAAGAATTCAAGTGAGAGTTCAATGACACTCGTCGCTCTTGCCAAATTTCCGTAAGAAGCGAGTGGGGTGGGGAAGGGGGATTATCATAAGAATGGAATGTAACATCTATCTCACACAGATCACCCTTTTATTTCCCATTCTGGCATAGTTTTCGGAATTGTCGGAATTAATCTTGAATTTTTTTGATTCTTCAGAATCCTACCAACAAAGAAATTACTTTGACAATAAAATATGTTGAGAGAAAAAATTAATATGCTGCATATTTTTCCGGAAGGCGATGCTCAACCTAAAAATTAGGTCAAATGATAATAATTGGAAAAAATAAAAATCAGCGAGAGCTGTTATTGTGTAAAATGAAAAGCGATAGAATAAACAATAGGACAATATGAAAGACTCGGGAAATAATTAAAGGTATATTCTGATTTTCAAAAAAATATTCTATCTATTTATGTATAATTAACGAACTCAACGCATAATTAACGGACTGTGATTCAAAAACGCGTAACTGCTGTGTTTAAGTATAGGAGTTACGCTTTTTCAAAACGCACTGCGCGATTAACACGAATCTATATGAAGGCCTTTAAATTTTAGGTCGGGCATTAAAAATTGAAATATTCAAACTGTGAAATTTTTTATTTCAATGAGAGGTATTCCTAAGAAGTTTGGCAGGAACTTTTTCAATCTCACGTTATGTAATAATATTATGTTAGGTGACATAAGGCACCTAAGTAAAGTAGCTGTAAGCTGTACCTCGCCTCTTAAGTTGTTTCCGATAAATGATCACTTATTTTACTGTATATTCTGTTTCTTGATTGGCATTTTATAAGGATTGGGCATGATTATTATTATTTCAAGTGGTTGAATTAGTTTTTCTACGGAAAGTACAATTTTAAAAACGTTTGGTCATTCTTCAGTTCCCCGGTACTGCAAATATTCAGAGTTCATACTTTTTAGTGCAAACAGTAACGAAAAATATCTCGATTGATAGAGGCTCAAGCTGCTACGTCTTAATTCAGTTAAATCGAAACTCGAGTAGTCCGCAAAGCTTACTGGAGCGAGAGAAACTATTGATTTGGTTCTTCCGATTTTGAAAAAAACAGTAGTCTTATCGTTCTGGTACCATATGAGAGATCAAACATTGGAATCGGATCAAGAAATGATTTCCTACTCGGTAATTGAATGCTAAATTTATAATTCCTAAAGGGTCTGTGGAGGCAATAAAAGGAAGTCTAATTTATGAGTCATTGGTCGGTGAAGAAGATTACGAGAGTGCACTCTGTCATACAGTCCGTGCAGAATGCATAACATGCATAAGGTTTAAATTGCCTGAAACCTGCTTCCGCTTTAATTCTGTTTTCACGTTCGATTGAGCTCGAAGGAAGCCCCCACCGTGCAGCGGCCTCACTTCCGCCTTTAAGAGCCTTTCTGCCCTTTCAGATTTTGCAGCTCTACATGCGCTTGGATGTACATGGCCGAGGTAGCGAGTATAAGAGCAAAAAGGGAAAAAAGTATGCTTAGTCGCATAATTACCTAGGAAAGTACCATAGCATTGCACGGCCTGTCCCTATTTCTAGATTCCTCCCGGATAACATCGAACGTCTTTGGTCCAGTGTATTTAGATTTTATTATTGCAGTTTATTGGGTAAGAGAAATTTTTTCTGCCATATTTAGGGTACCATATAGGAATCTTAAATCCAAGTTTTCGACCATCAACCTTTGTAGGTTGTCCGCCATCTTGAATTAAGGGGTGATTTCTGGTATCGAAAATACCAGTCGTATTTTTGATTTAATCAAGAAAACAGTTCATATCATTTTTCACGAGAAAAATGAGTTTTGAAAATAATTAAATTAGATGTTTTTTCGAATTTTGCTTATTTGTTTCTTAAAAATCGATTATACAAACAAAAAGAGGGTTGCAAATTTTTTTAAATCGACTTTCTTTTTTGATTCAGTGCTATCGCAAAACTTTTGTGACGAAAGTTGTAATTCACAAGATCCTCTACAATTGTGGCTTAAACCCTTTTTTGCAAGAGCAATTGTTTACTCACCCTAGTGTCTGGAAGTTGCGGGCACCGTCACTCGGTATTGGTAGTGTAGTTTTGTTAATGCAATGGAGCTCAACATTTTTTCTCTTCCTTTTTTTTTCAATTATATAAAATTTTAACTTTTTCTTTGGGTTCATGATTTATATTGCAATTATCTTTTTTTTTTATCTTGAATTTTTCTTGTTTTTAAACTTATCTTTGATTATTTTTTATTGGCATTTCAATTATTTACTATTGTTCAAAATAAATTCATATGATTTCCCTTGTTTGTTGGGAGAATAAATGAAAAAGTATCAAATATGAAGAATGAGAAAATTTTTATAGGAATTCGATAACAAAACTTATTTACTAAAATTGTGAGATTCATGTTCTGAACCTCACAATCTTTAATTTATGAATATGCAATCTGTAATGAAATCACAATACAAAATTTTGTTTCTTCACCAATCTTGTTATTTAAAAAAAATGAAGGACAAAATACTGATGCAACGTTGAAATTTTCAGGTGCAAAATTGTTTGGTTTTTCTTGAGAAATCACCATTGCAAGTAACGTTTTTTCATAGAAAGAAGTCAAAATTTCTTATCGTAAGGTTAAAACTTTACCTGCATAATAGAAGAAAAATTCAAACAATTGGATAATTTTTAGCCGAGTTTTTCAATTATAAAAAATAATAACATCTTGCAATGAAGGAAAATCGACTTTTTTGGCGATATTCTGAAAATTCCCTACGACAAAAAACTAAAATTCAAACAAAAAGAAAAAATACGTGTGTCATCGATGTCGATAGAGATACTTTTAAAAATTAAAACGCAAAAAAAATCTAGAAATCAACATGATGCAATCGAAAAGCTAAAGAATTTTGAAAAGTTTGGATTTCTATACTTCAATAAAAATGTAAAACATCTTTAATTTTGAAATGCTCAGAATTAATCATTTTCAGTTCTCGGAAGCGATATTGTTGATATTTTCACAGTAAATAATTTTATTCGATCTATACAAATTTTCAACACTCTCTTTATTTTTATAATCCATTTTTAAGCAACAACTAAGCAAAATACGAGAGAGCATCAAATATGATAATTTGTAGAACTCATTATTCTCATGAAAAATGGTATCAACTGTTTTCTTGAATTAATTAAAAATACGACTGTTGTACGCGATACAAGAAATCACCCCTTAATTCAAGACGGCGGAAAACCTGCAAAGGGTTGATGGTCGAAAACTTGGTTTAAGCTTCCTATAGATGGAAAAAATATTCGTTCTTACCCAATGAATCGCACTAATACATATAGGAGTCCGACTAAATATACTGGACTACTCGCAAACGTTAGACAAAGCAAAATTTGAGAAGATCACATCTCAAAACGTCTCTAAAACTTTTGCAAGACATTTATGAAACGTTTCTCCAACGTTTGTCAAACGTTTGTGAAAAGTTTTGAGAAGGTTTGAAGAACGTTTAATCAAAAAATAAAATCTTTTTCTAGTAGCTCATATACTTTTAATGGTATTTAGACCATACCCTTATTTCTAATGGTAACTTTTCCGTGTCTTTCCTTTTAAACTTATGTTTGAAAGTGGTATATATAGTAATCATCATAGTTTCCTGTCACTTGCGAGAAAAATCACTCTATCTATCGGATACATTTTTTGATCAAACGTTTGGAATACAGTCGTAATTTCGATCGCTCAAAATTTTACTTCTCAAACGTTTCACAAACTTCTTTTGAGCGTTCACCAAATTCCTTTTAAACGTTTTCCAAACGTTTGAAATTCGTGTTGAATTTGTAGTCACTCAAAATTTTACTAGCTAAAAGTTTTGAGAACGTTTGTGAAACGTTTTTGAAAAGTTTTGTTCACTTGAGGCTGAAAAATCAGGGAAAGTATCCAACGTTTTCAAAACGTTTTTCTTACCAAAAATTTCAAAACTTTTTGGTGGTCCAGAAAACGTTTTAAAAACGTTTTCAAAATATTTGTCTGTTATTCGGGCTGCACTATACTGACCAATTTTATGTTTTTCCTTATTTTCGAGTCAAGAAAGAAAAGCAATAGTGGAGCGTCCGGACTTTGATTAAATGATTTTTCAAAATGCTTTCCTTGAGCTAGAATACATGGTTGTCTTTTAGGAAATTGCAATTTATTTTATCGTGGAGCTGGAAGCAGATATGAGCGTGAAATTTTCCATCCCCGTAAAGGAAAGTAATCTTTGCCCGCTATCGGGAAATCGGGGGCTCGTTTCAAAGAAGAAAGGAAAGATGAATGCAGCAGATAATTGGTTCTATCATTCCTGACGAAGCTTGGGGTGGGTACTAGCTTTAATCAAATCGCAATACGAACAAGTTAAAGTCCCATTCCTCTCAGAGTACGAAAACGAATTTTTTTTTTTTTACTGAAACAAATCCTTTCCAGGAAATGAAGAGAAGCTCGTTTGAAGTTTGCTATTTTATAAAGTGTTCTGAAGATATTATGGGAGTTCGCCTGTGCCATGTATCTGGTAATCACATAATATAGGGGACAGCTCGGAAATGGTAGAGGACCAAGAAAGTTCATAATCTCATTTCTGGTTAAACTGGCTAACCTACTTGCTTTGGAAGGTCAGATGTCAGAAAGTATCTATTACTAAATGGGAAAAATGTCCTCATTTCATTGCAATCTTCTAAAACAATGGAGGACGTATGACAGTTCGGCTAACACGTGTTTTGTACTAAATTATGCTATTTTGTAGGTTCAACAATAATGTTCATTTCTGAACACGAAGAAATTGTAGGATGTTCCAAAAGTTTGAAAAAAAGATAGGAAGTGAAATACGCAGGAGGACTAAAAAAATATGCCGTTTGCCTAAACGGGTGAGAAAAAGTGTTAAGAGTAGTCTGCATATTTAAAAATAATATGTAATAACGAATTGGATACTTGATTTATGTTTCCAGAGCGATAAAAACCTAGAATGTGACATTGCCCGAGTAAAAATGCTTCGACTTGACTGTATAATACAGCTGACAGATATGAAGGATTAAAATTGATGGAGAGAAAAATGCACAATTTTTAAAATTATTAATTTTCAAGTAAAACTTTTAGGCCCAGGTAGCGATTTCCAAGGTGGGTAGTTGCTGAATAATCGACGTTTTTGTAGCGGCCAGTCGATTGAGGCTCCGATTTCAGAGTCGCGTATGGCGCGGGTGGCCGTTCAGGCGCTACAAAAACGGCGATTATGACAAACTCAAGTTATGAAATTAATAAATACTCTATGGATACAGGTAACGAGTAATCAAGATTGGTTAGCACCAGCGGAAGAAATCTCACACATATTGTGCAGTAATAATTATGTCAGTAATTCACGTAAAAAAAGTTCTTGCATGTTACATTTTGAATTAACATTAACGTGAGCAGGAAAGGCTCATTCTTGGTTGCACATTGCAGAATATACTGCATTGGGATTAATTGGTTTCTTGATAGCTCATAAGTTAGGAATTGTGAGAGCATTATTTAATACATTCAACATTTTAATTGGAAACTATCCCTATACACATTGTAGCTTCGGAAATAATGGGAATACCAGAAATGTGACTCAGGTACAACTGGCTATATTTATCAGCTTAGAATCATTAACGAATGTACCTAGACGAAAGGGTAGGCGAATTTGTTCACAGAAATTGTAGACAAGTTGTGCGGTAGCAACATGATGTTCCTCATTCTGTAGGATCTAATGAACATAATTATGCCAAAGTTTCCTATAGAATTCATCTTCCACGAGTTGGCCAGTTTTGTCTGGTCTGCGACAATTTATCTTCGAGACGTAGAAATTCATCTTGGGACAAGAAATAAAGTCTCGCCCCGTCTCAAAAATGAGACGCAGAATTAAGTCTTCACTTCCTCTCCAATATATCTTGATCAGGGACAACTGAAGTCGGAACCAAGCCAAAGAATTATTACTGACGTCCTGGGGTTTTCAAATGTTTTCAGATATAGGAAATGATGAGCAGTTAATAAACTGGATCTCAATCAACATAGAAAATGAAATCTTATGGTCGTAATTTTCATTAGATACTTGTTAAGCGGAAATAACTCGACCCATTGTATCCTCTCCTGGCGTTGACAAAACTACTCGTTACCAAATTCTTTGTATTATTTCATTTATGCAATTTTAAACATTCTATCGAATCGGATAGTCAAGTAAAATCAAGATAGATTTCTTACAGCCTAATCTCAAAAAACGTTTTCCCGTGTATCTAATTCCCTTATATATCTAGATGGCTTAAACTTTTAGGCGTATTGTGTTCCCAAACAATTCAATGATCCCTCGAACTTGAAACAAAACGCTGTACTGGTTTTCCAAATAATCAAAAATACCTACTGTGTACAGCGACCCAGTAATGGTCACTCTACCTTGCTTATTTAACTTTCCCCATGAAAGGTGTAACAAGCCGAAATGAGTGAGGAAAAAGCCCTCTTGAGTCCTCAAGTTCACTGTACTGATTTTCTAAGTTTCTAATTGCTGCTATCTTAATTTTGAGTAAAACTAGCCTTGATTGAATTGTATATAGTGATATTGTATATTGCTGATATTGAGAATTGTAAATTGAAAGTTGTCAAACCAAGACAGACTAAATTAAAGAAATTGTAATTGTTCAGAAGAGTTAAAAAAATTATATTCCGAATTTGAAGGACAAAAAGACATTCCTGAGATATGGGAGGGCTCGAATGAACTAATAATAATAATTATAATAATATTATTAACTAATAATGAAGTATAACATTCCTTATAAGATATTACTTTGTAAAATTTATTAATGTAGTTTTTGAAAACTTTGAGTAATCTTTTTAGTCTGAAATATTTACAAGTATCCATGAATGCTTACTCAGAATTACAGAATTGTCGATCGATTGTTATTTTGGCTCTAAGTGAATGTTTTTAAGAGGATTCAACACCTTTTTACATTCTCATCATTTATGATTGAGGCAATACTAGAACGGATCTCCACGTTTCGAGACCCCCTAAAGAAAATCAGGCTCTGGTGACAGTGTATGTCTGTCGGTGTGTGTCCCCATTCCTCCGTTCGTGAACACGATACCTCTCGAAAAATAAACGGATTAAATGAAGCTTCAAATGCGTACGTTAAAAAGCCTTTCTCGACCAACGGTTCTGGTTTTATCCATCAAAATTGCAATGAAAAAACTAAAACTCTAATTGGACGCCCAATGACGTAAAAACGTTGCGAGGAAAGATTTGAACTTTTCGAAGAACCTGCAAACTGTTTTGTAAGGACTTGCAGTTTTGATTTTAACCATACAAAATTCTATGAAAAAAAAAACATGCAATCTTGGGACTGACGATCCAATATGGGTCAAAATTTCTAGAACAGGAATTGCAGCTCTCGAAAAGATCTACAATCTATCGTTCAACCATTTATTATATGGGTAATTCTCCAAATACAGGAAACTTTTGAAAGAAATAAATTAGGAAAAAAATATTTCAAAAATTGTATTTTGTGATTGAAGTTAAATTCATTGCCATAAAAAAAGAACTCCTGAAAGTATTCACGCTGCAAATTTATTTTGAATGCTTGTAGAGCTTTTTGACGTCACGCTTTATCATATTATCAATTTTTTTAGGTAAAATGAACCAATCTTTGATTACAGTTCGAAAATAGAAGATTTAAAGTAGAAATTGCATTGTTTTTTGTGTAGATATCATAGTTTAATTTAATAACATTATTACTAATTTCATAATAACAAAATAACAATTTTTGGATATTATAAATTTTTTGCAGTCGAAACAACCGTCTTTGATACAAAGTATACAATTCTTCTTGATTTTTTATTAAGATAAATTTCCTAAATAATTAAAATTCCACATTGAAAGTGTTTAATTATTTATAAAAGACAATAACTCCCTCTATATAACAAAGGTTTTAGAGATTAAGCTTTTCATTCAAGCTTCGTTTGACGACATATTCTTTCCGGGCTTTCTGTGACTTCTACCGGATTATCTATATTTAATTTATTTAAAAATGTTAAATTTATATTTAATTGAATTAAAAAATTCTGGTGGTGAATCTGATTCCTGCTTTTTACCCATGTCCATTTCGCTGTTTATTTCCTTATTGAAAACATAATGACACATAGTAAAAACGTTTGGAATTCTAAATAAATACCATGTCCATAAGAAATATAATGATATATATTTTAACGTTTGATTTAATTGATAAATAAACACTATTTCCATGAAACAAAGCTTTTACGAAACACAGTTTTCGCAAACCACAATTTGCACGAAGACATCTAATTTTACACTTTCTATCAGATTTATAAGTAAGATTTTCACAAAACATGCCAAAAGAAATTCAGGATTGTAAGAAATCAAACATTTTCCACACAAGAAGAATATTTTTCTGATTTTCATTATTAAAATCATATTATTTGTTTACTTCGGCGATTGCATGATTAAAACAAAATAATTTATTTGAAAAAAAAAAAACTGTTCTCATAACTTTTCTGCAAAAGTTTTTCGGAGAGGCACAGTTGAATGTCAGGCTGCCCCTGACGAGCTGAAATTAAGGTTAAGTCAATGGAGGTTACGTCGATGGAAAGCAACATAAAAACTGTTCCCGAAGTTTTAAAGTAGAACAGATTGAAAAATCCTTTTGCAACTCAGTTTTCTCCGATCTGGTTTATATATTCTTATCCTTTATTCAATAAATTTTGTTGATAAATATAGAAATAATGGTCAATTACTACGTCGATGGATACTAATAAAAATACGCAAGGTTTTCGTAGACTTTTTTTAAATTTGCAAATGATTTTCTCAATTTTCACGCTCGAAGCTTGGAGGAATAAGTAGTGAGAGGTTTTTTCTTCAATTTTACGCAAAAATTGGTTCCAAAAAGGTATTCCTAGTTGTAGGATGATCGCTGTTTATTCATCGACGTATCCACGAAAATATATCTATGGACACTTACATTTGCGTGCGTACGTTGTGAATATTGCATTAAAATCGATACGTTTATAATGAAAACAGTAATTTTTATTCGAACCTTAAGAACCTCAAAAATACGTTTTTCGATTACTTCATTATTTATCTTCTACGCGGCTTCGAAATATTCTTCAGGCATTTGTGGACATCTCGCAAAGCCATTTTTTGGGCATATAATATTTTTTCACTCTGACTTACGACAATTTAATTTTTTTTTTACTGTAGGACATGTTGTAAGGTACCTAAATGAAGAAGCTCACAGAGTTTGACACCACAATAATCAATAGTTATACTAATATAACCCTTTAACAAGAAAGTGCCTTGTCTCTGGAGAATTACCCATATATGTCTTGCGGTTATGGGTAAACCATGGAAAGTTCCATGGAAAAATCAAAAGTATAATTTCTAGCCCACCGACGCTCAATACATCAGAATTTTATTCGCACTATCGTAGCTTTTTGTATAGGTTTTGGTTTTAACCATAAAAAATTCAAAAGCATTCGAATTTAAATTTTGAGCCTAACATGAATTAGATAATTCTTGGTATTGAAGGTATTATAGTTCCAATGTATATTACTAGTTTTATTCAGGATACATATGTATGTGTTGGAATGTTCTTCTTTGAGGATTACTATGAAAACAGATGCTTAAAAAGTGAATCCAAATGAGCCTACGCAGCGTGTAGCCTCAAACCTACAAGATAAGGCAAAATTTATAATTCTATTAAGAAGCGCATTTGGTTCTTATCATTGTGAGAAAGCCTATGAAATGAATAAACCTAATATATCTGGAATTTTTGTTAAAAATTGATCGCGAGGTGCCAGTGTCACGATGAAAATGTGTACCTTCGAGCCATCAGAGATTTCAGAAATGTAATCTCCACCTATAGTTAATCACATAAATAATTCGAAATATAAAGATGAATATATAAATTGGGATCTGAAAGAGATTGTTTTTGCGAATTTTCTTCTATGTCTGCATAACTGATCATATAAAAAATTGAGGAAGAGTTCTGAGTGTAAGGGATAAATATCTTATCTCGAAGCGAGAGGGAAATACATTATCGAACGCAAAGCGCAATATCCAGCAGACGCACGATTTTTTTTTCATTTCATGAAAATCAGCCTTTGAAAATAATTTGGACAAAACATTTCATCTGGTCAGATATCTTAAAAAAGGCGTTTAGGGTATCTATTTTTGAAACTCAAGGAAAATCCAACTAGAGTTAGATACTCTGTGCCAATAACAAAGTTTTCCCCAACGGTTAGCCTTTTTCTGCGGGAGCTAAGCTTGAATGCAATAAGGAACCGCAAAATTGTAAATAGTTAAAATAGAACATAAAGAAGCTAAATTGAAGAAAAAACAATCAACGCTCCCATTATTTACTTAAGCTTAGAAGTTTGAAGATAGAGTCGTTTGAAAGATCGCGTCGGATTTAAATAAAAACAAGTTGCAGAGTTTCTAATTTAGAGGAAGGAAACATGTCCTGCGGGTAGGGAAGTTTATGTTCCCGATTTATGTCGGACCTGCAAAGGCACAAAGTGAAAAGAATCCGTGGAAGTCAGATACTTGAAAATGTTCTCTGAAAAAGTCTGGCAGTGAGTGCTTCGTAAAATAAATTGTGTTCATTAATCGTGAGAGCTCGGAAAGGTTGGGGACTTGAAATTGAAAGGGTCAAGAAACTTGAGACTGATGAATATTCTGCCAGAGCCACACAAATCACATTTTATTTACATTGCAGTCAGATACAATTTTTCTCAATTTTATAACTTGGAATTTTGACATTTTTTATTTAGGCTCAAGGCGATACCACTATAGAGTAAAATTTCAGGATTGCTAGCGTTCAAGCTTAAATCCGAATTTCGCGATCGTATCTTTCACTTTCCTGTGACAGGGCAATTGCCGTCTTCTCTACCTTTGAGGACTTTTCTAGAAAATACTCCACCTTTAATCAATTGGAAAATACAATTTCTAGGTGCATATCCCAAACAGAAGTTTTTTGGATTCTATTGGAGAGTTCTACAATGGCTGTAAAAATTGCATGGCTTATTTTATGAACCAAGTTTAGAGTTTGCAAGGGAGGCGAGTCCAAAACTCAGGAGAAAGAATAACAATTATTTCCAATAAACGAGTAAAGGTTTGAGCATGAAAAAGCACTATACGTTTTGTCATGGTCCTGCTGGATATCTGGAAATATATTTTTCAACGTCTCTGCCACTCTTTTCGCGAATCTCTCTTAAACTCTTGTAAAAGTTGTACGAGATCGAGCCAAATAGGTCTGAACGGGCAGTTGGAAAGTTTTTCAATTTTTTTCTTGCCTAGGTTGAAGGACCAACGGAACGTTATACCCAGGAAACAACTTTTGGAGTTTTCAGCGTCCAGTAGAAAGTTGGAGACGAGTTACTCTCACTGCGGTTGGGAAAACGTGGTATTGCGCTTCACAGTTCTTTACTTAATCTGTACTTCATGGCTATCCAGATATTGAAGAAGTCTTGCAAGCTAATATTGAGAAAGTGCTACAGACAATAAAAAGCTTTTGTCAGATTCATTTACTCAAGTAAAACGAAATTCAGTTTGAGGTTTGTTTATTTAATTTTAAATTTCGTGGGTATTCTTTAAAAACAAATCTGATCAGGTATTTCAGTTTGTATGAAAGGAAATCTAATAAGGCTACACACCGAAGGCCAAAACATTGCAAAAAATGTGGAAGGTCATACTTTATTTTCAAAATATTTTTGTGAAGAATCACTTTTCACGGAGACATCAGTTAAAATATCTTTTCTTAGTTACTGAGAACAAATGTTGATAAAAATTAAATGCTTTTTGTGTTAATGGGAAGAAATAGGATAGTGGTCAAAAACAAGTGTCTTTATGGCGAAGGTTTGTAATAAAAAAACATAAAGTGATACGTAGCGTCCAGCTGGGAGCTCCGCTATTCTGAACACGTTACATACCATGGCAACGGGGTGTCCCGGTAATTTTCTCTGTCCCTTAAATGGCTTAGCGTCTCTTATTCTTTCTCTCTTTCACTCGATCTCACTTTCCTCCCATTTTTCCCTTTTTTAAGAGAGAGTTTCTCGTTAGACGTTCTCATTACCTCTGGGTGGAGCGACGCTAAATAAGAAGAATGTCTTGTTGAAGCAACCCCTGTGATCTACCCTCTCTTTTGCAAAAGAGCCATAGCCCTTTTACAACAGAAGACCGCCAATCTCAATGCAACTCTGGAAAGAATTTATCGATCTTCGCTTCATCAAGTTTCTTTCAAAGGTTTGACAGTTCTAGGATATCTAAAAGTTGCGAAAGATGACTGGATTGGAGAAAAATTTGTGCTTCTATTTCACGATGAGGGAGTAGACTCCCGATGAATGCGAGTTTTTCAAATTTCATAAATAATTGAAGTGGATTTATACGACAATTATGGTTAGAAAATTCGAGGAAAAGTGCTTGATTAGGTAGATTGGTATCTTGACAATGTTGAATTAAAGATGAAAATTGCGTAGAGAAAGTTTGTGAATAGTCAATAATTAGATTTTGTTTAAAAATGCACCTACATTAACTTACTTGCTATTCCAGGTAATTTGGCGCACCACTATTGTTCTGTAATATTGAAGTATAATAATAATAAATTGGATAATTTACCATAAATTTGAATGATATAGAATCAGGCTAAGAGGCCATTTGCACCGTTTTTCCAATGTCGTGCATAAAATTGTATGCGATTCGATTCATGCGCCAAATTGTCCGTCTACTTATCGTTCATTAATCCAATACCTTCCTCATATACGAGAAAAGCTTCATATATGAAGCTCATTTATTCCACGAACATTTTTTCTCATGGCCGTAAACTTAACGATCATAAAAGTGTCAAACGAGCCAGCTCAACTCAAAATAAAAGTTATTCATCGACTCAACTTAGTTGCATAATGCAGACAATAGAAGTTTAATCAATTCAATTGCATAATGCAGACAATAGAACTGATTTCGCAGGTCGTACTATTATAGTTCCACAGTAACTCAGGGTGCGCCAATCTATCCTCCTCTTCCTTATGGTTGCTAAGGAAATGCGACACATTCGGAAGCTTATGAATTAAATTCTAGGGGAAGAATTGAAATGTTTATAAAGTTATCGAAATTCCCTCTATGGCCATAAGTGCAGTCAGAATTGTCATGTAGTTCCTTTAATAATTTCGGGAGTATTTGTGCTTGAAAAATCATAAATCAATAATCGCAAATGGAATTCGAAAAAGTATTCTTATCAATTATCGAGTAAACTCAACAGCAGGGTGGCGATTCGGCGGACGATTTCAAATTCCTGGTCACTTCCCGGTTTTTTCCGGTCATGTTTTTCAATTTTCCCGGTAAACTAGTAGTAATATATATATATTTGTCGCAAAACGCGAACATTTATTTTAACCATGGCGTTTATTCGAAACATCCTTTAACACAATTGAAACAGTTAAATTTACAATTGAGAAAATCAAATCCTGATAACAAAAAAAAAAAAAAAAAGATTTCCAACAAAATAGTTCATTTTTCAACAAATGTGATGAATTTTCCAAAATATTATCATGAATCTTCAACCGGAACAGTTAAATTTCAAAATGAGAAGATGAATTTACAACTGAAAAGATAAATATTTAACTGGAGTACTTCAATTTCCAACCATGAAGGTGAATAGTTCAACAAGAAGATAATTTCCAAATAGAAATAATCATTTTCTAAGAAAAAATATAATGTTTCAACAAAATTGTCGAATTTCAAAGTAAAAAAAAAATCATATTCAATTAAGTTTTCAAACAGATGTTTCACTAAACAAATAGATTTTTGAAAGAAACTATGGAATTTTCAATTGGAATAAGTTGAATGTTCAGTTAAAAAATTACTCATAACAAAAAAAAAATCGTCAAACTAATTATTACATTTATTCACAAGTTGACGAAGAATCAAATGAAATTGTAAATTGTTAACTGAAGTGGTTGAATTTCAAACCAGAAAGACAAATTTTCCACTGAAATGATGAACATTTAACAAGGATAGTTCAATTTTCGACAAAAAATACAATTTTTCAACAGAATGGTTGAAATTTGAACCATAAAAATGAAAATTTTCAAAATGAAATAGAATAGTGAAATTTTTGGCTCAAAAAATCAATTTTAAACCAAACATAAGGAGTATCAACGAGATGAATGTTCGACTACAATGAAAACTGTTTGACTGTATAACTTGAATTCTTAACCGTAAAGAAGAATTTTTGAAGAAGAATATTAACTTCCGAAGAAAAAGATAATTTTCTATAAAAAATCGATTTTTTCTCAAAATACACTGAGAAACTCTATGTTAGAAAAATTACTAAAATAGGTAGCAAATTTGGGCAAAACACTAAAATTTCTGCATTTTATTATTTAAATAATGACTTGTACATTTTAAAGGAAGGTTTCTTTTTGGATAATAGCAAGCTTTACTATTTTCGGTAGTAAAATCTGATATTGGAAAAATTATTAGAGAAATTCATAAATTGTACAAAGAAGATAGGAGTAATCAGTACTTTGAATAACATAATATAGTAACTATGCAAGAAAAACCACTTTTTCTTCTCCCGAATTCTTCCCGAAGTTTTCATTCCCGAATTTCCGTCTCTCATAATGTTCTGTAGATAAATGGAACATCGCCCGACTGCTGCCCCGAAGACGCGTGTTCGATTCCTGCCAGCTTCGTTTTCTACTAACCCGATTTTTCTGTTTCAGCTTATAATTTAATATTATTATATGCTTTCAGAATACACAAATATATAGTTTCGAATGTTGCAATGCCGAATAGTTTATATATTCGGTTTCGAATTCAATAGCATATATGTGAGTTAATTTTTTTTCTATTCGAACTGTAGCACATTTTGCTAACCAGTTCGTAATTCGGTGCGCAAGGTCCATGCGCATCGTTTCACTACAGTTTGTAAATACTGTTATCTTCTGCAGTCAATAATCCAGCAAATTTACTATTTTCTCCTATTGAGATTAATGAATGGCTGTAGTACGGATTTGCAGCTTTACTACAGAGTTTAACAAATACTTCAAAGGTTTATAATTCTGACAGCAGCTACGAGTTACTATTGAAATTAGTGAATATTATTAAAACATGCTTTTTGCCCCTCATTGCAAAGTTCAGATAGTAAAATCTAGGGTGATTTTTAACAAAAAATACTAACCAAGGTGTATGTGGAGTTTCAATGAGATAATTGAATTTTAATTCAAAAAGACGAATTTTCACCGAAATGTTGAATTTTCAACTATAAAAGATCAATTTTTCACTAAAAATGAAACATTTGAATTTTCAGTTGAAGTAATTGATTTTCAACTAAACTGATAAAGTTTCAGGTATAATGATGAATGTTCAAATGAATAGATGTATTTTAAGCAAAAAGATGAATTTTTGACCATGAAGATTAATTTTATACAGAAAAGGCCAATAGTCCATGAAATACATTCTCAAAAAAAGTTTAATTCACAAATTAAAAAATCAACGTTCAACTAAATACTTGAATTTCCACCAAAAAATATGAATTGAGTTCTAAAAAAGTAGTGACAGTTTCCACTAGAGGTGAATTTTGAATCGAAATAACTCCGACAAGAAAATTAGATTTTCAACAAACAAGTTTAAATTCCAAACAAGTAGTTGATTTTTTAACATAAAAGGGATGAATTTGCAATGAACAATGTAAACAAGCTTGAAGTACTTTATTTGTTTGAAATTGAGAAGAGGGAGTTTTGAAATCGCGATGAATTTTGGGTTTGAGGAACGATTTTAAAAATTCCTCTCTTCTAAATCCGAATTATAATTAGTTCGAATAGTTCTCGTTCCATGTGGAAAATTCCCTGCTCCGAGTGAAATTATACTTCCTCTTTGAAACTCCCTGTCCTAAAATAAGAGCTATAATGATTTTTTGACATATATGGTAGATCTATTTAAATACTTTTAGAATCAGATTAAAGGAGTGCTAAATTCTTTAAATCAAATAATAAGATATCTTTCTGATTCATAAAAAGAAAGTGGTGATTTCTTTTATTTTTTCGGTAGAATTTTTAATAGTCTAGGTTGAGTCAAGTGAATTTCCGGTTTTTAATTCAATTCCCGGTCATTTCCCGGTATCCCGGTCAAGTCGCCACCCTGCAACAGTCATTTTGACCTTGGTAAAATGGGATTAGGTTATATCGTCCATATCTTTTCGTCGATGAATGGCGATTAATTCGGGGATAAGCGGCGGATATTCAGATATCCGATTGTTGTGTTTAACCGCAGTAGGATTCAGTTCTCGTTTCCCTGGTGATGCGATGGTGAACTGGCACAACTTAATCTCAGAAAATGGTATACTATCCTTATCTATGTTCTGCTGAACTAACACTCGGCTAGAACACTTTTAAAGCACCGACCAGATACATATGCATATACACAAAAACACACATACACATATCAATGTACACAAAGTACATCTACAGTGCGTGCTTTGCCCTCCGGCAAAAACACGAACTCTTCAAACATTTAAACACGTGTTCCCATTTCATTTTGTAACAGGACTGCATATCTTTTGCATATTTTTCCTATGCGTTTAGCAGAAAATATTTTTGAAATAAAGAACATTTTTATTAATGAATCTAAGAGAGTTTTAAATCTGTGGACTCATAATAAATTTTTTGTTTGTCATACGAGCTTATCATTCCAAAATCCTTGTTAAACACATAACTCAAACATTTTAAGTACACAATTTTATTACTGCTATTAAATTATTTGGAATAAAAAATATACCTCTTTCGTTTCTCTTATTTGTTCTGGAAAGCCTTATCTTTTGATTTTCTCTTCTACGAGACTCATAAAAGAAAAAAATACGTGAAAAGGCCGAGCTCGACATGAGATAAAGAAGACTGCTTTCTATCAACAGAAAATGCCAGGAAGAAGGAAAAGTGGGTTTTCGAAATCTAATTTCCTGCGTGAGATATAATATTCCTTATAAAATATTTAGATGAGGTTTGTGTGATTTTAAGTCGATATTAGTATGCTATGGTATCCAATCTAGTAAAATGTGCTAACTTTGACGCATTCCTCAGCGAGATTCCTTTCAGAACACAAAAAGTAAGAACCAAACTAAATAGACTTGTTAGCAATTTGCTACACTTGAACTTGATAAGAAAAATGGTTGGAAAAACATCTTCAAACACCAGAAATAGTTGGGACCTCATCACAAAAGTAAGAAACATTCAAATTCCGGAAAACCATATACCAGTATCTCTAGACGTTAAATCCCTATTCAAAAATATCCCAAAAGAACTTGTTCTAAAAACTATCAAAATAAACTGGTACAGAATCAGAGACTTCACAAATATACCTGTTGCACAATTTTTAGAAATGATAGGATTTTTTTTTAGATAACGCATACTGCATTTTCCAGAATAAATATTACAAACAAACATTTGGCACCCCGATGGGTTCCCCTCTCTCTGGTGGAATCTCGGATCTGGTGATGGAAGGACTCGAAAAAGACGCAATCAAAAAATTTTCCTTCAATTTAATTTTTTACTATCGTTATGTTGGCGGCATTTTGATAGTATCTCCGGAAACCAAATAGACAGTATACTTAAATTTTTCAAGTCCTACCATCAAAGACTACAATTATTCACCATTGAAATAGAGCAAAATAATTTAATTAACTTCTTAGACGTCACCTTGCATAGAGAAAATAGTAATACACTGAAACCTCAAACTGAATCCACCCAAACTCGCTCCTTCTTCGAAATGAGATCGTGGATGGCTCGTTGACGAGAAGGTGCGGGGGGTTTGGAGAGGGGCGCTCTCCTCGCTCCATTCTCCGCTAGTGCCGTGCATTGAAGGTCGGCAGAAGTACCCTAGCATAGATTTTCGCAACTGCGCTACAGTTGGCGACAGTTATTCGCGTGTATGCGGCCCTGACTGTTTACGTTTTAGCTCACTCGAACTCTTTCCACGGCCGTCGATACCCAAGTCCGAAGCTGGATTAAGTTTGAGGTTCCAGTGTATTTCTACAAATTGGTTCCGAAAAGAGACATGGTCAAGAAGGTACGTCCGTTTTGACTCAGACATAGCAATTATAGATAAAATTTCAGTCATCAACAGTTAATAGATAGAACCGTCACACTATCAGGCAATAAATTTAAATAAGAAAATCTAGGAATCATAAAAAATACACTTAAAAACACTGGCTGCCCAGTTAAATTCATCAAAAAATACCGTAAAAAAAGACTAGCTAATTACAGCAAAAAAATCATGTCTGCATAGTACAAATCAAAACAACCCTAATAAATTTGATCCTAAACAACTCATTGTATAACCTTTTGTTAGCGAACTTACCAGATTCTCCAAAAAAAATCTTTGATGAATTTAACGTATCAATAACTTTCAAATATGAAAAAGACCCGTTCCAAGATTTAAGCAAAAACAAAGACAAAACTCCAACAGAACTCAAAATCCGCATCATCTATATCATCCCGTGTGAGTGTGATTGTGTTTATATTGGTCAAACAGAACGACACTTCAAAGATAGAATTGAGGAACACAAAAATGATTGCAAAAAAGATTCTAGACGCACCGCATTGGGTTCTCACTCTCATACTCTTGATTATAATTTTGACTTTCATAATGCCAAAATATTATGTACACCGTCAACAAACGTTCTGATTCTGATTTTTTAAGTGATATATATCGCGGTCTTATAGTTAATACTTATAACCTTCAGATTCAAATGTTCCCACTACAATTTTAATTACACACATTCTAAACAGATGGCCACATGTTCTCCAAACTTCACTCGCAACAAACAACATAACCTCACTTCTGGACATGCAATTATGGTGATGGGGAGTGCTGCTCATAATTACTAAATGAAATACCTCAAAATTGAATTGCATACCCAGGAGGAAGTGTTTTTACTCATAAAGTTTTTGAAGATTTTATACGCATGACAAAAACAAACCAAAAAAAATCAGAACATTCAAGTTTCTTGGCCCTTTATTTGAAAAAGCTTTTACTACACATGTAAACAAACATTTTGAAAGTTTTCATATCTAACGTAAGTAAAAAACACAATTATCAAAAACAATTTCTCTCCTCTATTTCATGTATCAGACTGTACTGTAATGTTCTGTTATTAGGTAACAGCTTTTTCTTATCGCATTTGATGTAATCCTGATGAGGCTTGTTGTCACCAAGCGGAAGCTTGAAAAATGAACGTTTATTCATTTATAACAAAAAGAAGACTAGTATATCAACAAAGTCGAAAAACGACATCATTCATGCTTTAAAAACGTTTGATCTGAGGAGTGTACTTTGCGTTTAGGCGCAACATATACAATCGACTTTCAACAAGTAAGTTTAATATTCGTGGAAGAGCAGTTTATTCTGAGAATCAAATCCGACCATAATCAATTAAAATAATAAAATGTCAGCTTCTCGTTTGCGTATTTCAAGTTGGACGTCTGACTGAAATGTACTTTATCCACTTAGTTAGTTAGTTTAAAAATATAAAATTAGCTTGTGAATCATCGAATGATATGAAAGGTTGCCAAAAAGACCTGAATTAATTTGCATTCACTAAAAATAGTATGCAATAAAATCAATAATGGTGATTGCATTTCATTTAAATAAATAATGGCTCTCAATACAAGCTCTTCACAATATTGCACTTCGAATACGAATGTCATACACTTTGACGCTCTCACCAAATGCAGTTCTTGCACACCATGACGTAATTAGGTTAACCATGATGAACGGTTATATGTTTTATAGCCCTGATACTGGTACATAATAATGAATGATAATAATATTAAATAATAATAAAATTCCATCTTTGTTTTTTAATTTTTAGATTTTTTAACAACTTGACTTCATCACACTCGACTTAGTCTGTGGCTGGTGATTAAACACCGCGCAAAAAGACCCGAGATTGATTATTGACGAAAAATAATAATATTAATAATCACAACAGTGACGTAACGGTAAATGAGAAGAAGAAACAGTCAATTTCAACTGATTTTGATATATTTAAGGAAGGAATAAGTTTTGGATTTCCGGCTGTATAGAATGCAAGAGTTGTCATTAAAAATCGTAGGAGATATAAATCCATAACTGAAGGTTTCCGAAATTTGAACATGGTTAAAATGTAATCGAAAGCGTTGCTGGTTTTAATCGAAAATGTAACTTCATGATTTTGAGCTTCACTGCAATTACGCAAATTTAACGTTTTTGTAAAACAATGAATTGTTATATTATCTGATGTCATTAGGTCACATTGGGAACATTAAATTATTTTCATTTGTAAAGTATCAAAAAAAGATTTCCTTCATGGAATTAAAAGTGAAATTCTACTGAAAATTCCACGTATGTCAAAATGTTATAAAATGACGAATTGAGCTCTCGGTTCCCGTTTCCTGAGCGGCGCGAAACAAGAATGTATAATGTCGGTGGAATTTTGAAGTGGTTTAACCTATGGAAAATGATACGAGGTTTCTTTAATAGGACCTCCAGTATCCTACACAGTATTGACCGAATGCTGCTTGTTCCGGAAAATGCTTATCTTTTCCATTTTCTTATTAATTCAGATAGATTAAACTATCGAAAGTAGAGCATTCACAAATCTTACATTTATCTATAAAGAATAAAACGAAATTACTGCTCTGGTTTGTTAATTAGTGTGAAGTATCAACGTCTACAGCGACCGAGTGATGGCCAGTGGCCAAATTCTCCCCTATTTTTTCTGAACTTGTCATAGAATATTTCACATGATAAAATTCTGGAAGGATACAGATCAATTCGTTTTATTCTTTTCTCTGTCTCAACTTCCGAATTTATCTTATAAAAAGCTGGGAGTCAATGTATCTCAAGCGAGTTATTTCGAAGGCAGAGGAAATTCCTACACTTCGGAAGAAAATGTTTGATAATATCGTATAAAAAGATAGTTCTATGAAACTGGTATGTTATTGATGAGGTTTTTGCTATAGTTGCGCACGTGACATAGCCATAAACGTAACATGAGGACGCGGAGTGGAATCCTGGGTTCAGGACCCGACATTCACCTCTGGCAAGGATCAATATTCGGCAGCCCTCCAAAACTGCGACTCGCATGCATTCTCTCACTTTCATGGCTTTGTACACCCTTTCCTTCTCTCTCATCTTCTATCTTTCTTTCTCACTCTTGATCCAGCAAGTAGGACATTTCTTTATTTCCACTCGTTGCTCAATATTTTTCCTCCGGTCAAAAACTCTTTTTCTTCGCCTTTATTACCGTCCCCTTTTCCTTCACTGTTCCCTCCTTTATTCTCCTGTCGTAATCACGTTTTGTTACCTTATATATAAGACGCTTTTTAAAAGAGGAAAATTTGCCCGCTGCCTAGGGCGCACGTCTTGTCGGATCTCGCGCTTTGCGCTCGATGATGAGTTTACGTCGACTACAGTAATTTGATAACGAATACATTCGCATCGCGTTTCTCGTTCTGCCCACTCGATCAAAATTTGTCCGAAACAGAAGAAGAGTTTTGTTGCTTCATTTTTTTTCATATGTTGTGCAGTTTTCCTAGAAATTTAATTTTTCAACGTTTCATTTTATTAATTACAAACTAAACAAAAACCACGCTTCCAATCGAAAAAAGGTTAACAAATATATAGATCTTTTTCAGATGAACAACTTTTCTCTACCAATCTTCTATCTTGGCCTTCGTCTTTTTTTCAAAAATGTCATTTTCACAGTTATTTTCCTTGATTGAAATGGAAAATACATATGCTGTTAAAAAAATTGGTAACACATTTAAAGATATTCGTTTGGTAAAGAACTTGTGTCAATTGTCCAAAAATTCAATTTTTCTATTTTTTATATGGTTTTTCATGAATGAAGCAAAAAATATTTGTTCTATTAGGAAGTAAATTACTAAATTTGTAGATCTTCTTTCGCTGCACAATTTTTGTACATTTATATTTTTCCGTACCTTGCATAGTTTGACCAAGAAATGAAACTTTCTATTTTTTATTATTTTTTTGCGACCAAAATTGAAATTTCCGATTTGTTGGAGGAATTAAAAAAGTTGTAAAGAACAACATATAGCACTACCAAAAAGAAATATTTTTCCCCCATTAACTGTTTTCATATCTTGCGTTGTTTGGATACAATTCTCATTTTTATTTAAATTTTTGAATTTCGAAAATGCCATAACACTGACAATTTCGTTTTCATAAAAAAAAATCATGAGGATAAACTGTTTCACTTATTACTAACTATAGGAAGCCATACTTACAATTTTAGAGTCTTGAAAAAGGGTCTCAAAAATTTTCAAAATGCTCTTACTTTTTGAATTTTGATCCGAAATGCTGACTAACAAACTTGACCTTCAGTTTCTGACACTCAAAAGAGCGTATCAAAGGCTAATAAAAAAGATCAGCTGTTTCAAAAGTTATTGCACCTACTAACAGACCGACATACGTACATACATACAAACACATTCGTAAAAACATGTTTTTCGGGTTCAGGGTGTCTCCAAACGTGGACATTTGATAAAAACTCTCTGATGAGAATGTAAAGAAGATCAACAAAGACAGTTTGAGAAGCCTTAATTCAGAAAAAAATGGTGGGTTTTTTCAGACTAGAGAGACCTGCAATGTTTTTCTTAGTATCTCCGACTACTATAAGGTGGATTTCAAACTTGAATTTGGAAATGTTGCAAAAATTTCAGACTAATTTCTATGCTAAGGTTGTTTTTTGATATTTAATTTTTCAGATATCGTCAAATACGTTCAAAAATCATATCACCTTATTTGATACATCAGATTATTGCTTGCTGTTCTAAGATTCATAAACAACCTTCCGAGATAAAAAACTGTAGGAAAAAATGGGGATCAACTGTTAAAAGAATCGAAATCAAAATTTGAGTAAAAGAAACCTGTTTCAATTTGCCTAAGGTTTTTCATTTTATGGCCGTACAACACATTTTCGATTTTTACTTTGCTGAAATTTGTTTTACCAACATAAATTTGTTTTATTTGTTCACAAGAAAAAAAGATCAAGTCGAGAACATTGGGAATTAAATGAAAGTAGGAAAATGACTCAAGTAGGAATCGGACGAGTGTTACATGCCTACCTTCAAGTGCGCTGTAGGGCAACTGTTTTTAAATCATAAATTGCACTGGAAAGTCTTTAAATTAATGTACCGAAAACTAGGAGGAGCTAGTCTAATTCCTTCGATTTAAGAAAAGAATATTTTCATACTTATAGAGGTGATTTTTTAATCTCGCTACAGATTCTTATGGTTCAATGTATCGTATGAGGGAGTATGACTTGGGACTAAAAATTTATGTAATATTTACTAAAGATTTTGATTGAAACTTCTCATTCTTGAAAAAAAATGGGTTTTGCTATTGTTTGAAAATGTTGTGAGTCTTATAACTTTTTGAATATTTACCGAATAAGAAAATGTCATTTAAGTCATTAAATCTCTCTAAAAAAAAAACGTTGTTTTAAATTGCGGAAATACTAGAAGGGTTTGGTTTGACTGATTTTCAAGTTGACGAAATTAATCTCAATTTTTCAATCCTATCAATGTCCCCCGAAGGCAATTTGATTTCTTGAATTCTCAAAAAATTGCAGTATCCAAAACCATTGGGCAACACTATGGATAGATAGACGCCAACAATTTTTATGAGTTCCAGACTTTGTGTCCAGCGACGGCCAAAACCTTAAGATCCGTTGAAAACTAGAGATCGAAAATTAGGACAATTCAATGGGAGATATGGAGATATGGAATGAAGGGTAGGGAACAGACAATTCCTTTTCCTAGGAACCTATCGATGTCTAGCTCATGTGCCAAGATATAAGGAGTATTACCAAGTATTACAGAGGAAACAGTTTTGTCGTCTTCTGCTTCGTCTGTATGACCAGCTGTCATAAAAATTTTCCCTTGCTTAACGTTTTCTGAGAGTATTTTTACAGCAAGTTGACGATAAAACGAGTCTGGCTTGAAAGATTTTCTTGGCTAACTCTTACATACGACATTCATATATGGCTATAGATGTTGTCTGCGGTTCGTAATACGAGTACACATCCCAAATTATCGAGATTGAAACGCTTGCTTTGAACGGTTCAATCCCGAAATTGAAAAACGTTGGTGATTTGTCGATGATACCCCAGGGAATTGAACCGTTTTTCATGTGCGACCGTCATGAAACAAACTAACGTGAATATCATTCACTGAACAGTCATTTGAACTTTATGTGATTTGGCAAAAATTAGAGCTCAAATGATAAATTTTAAATATGATTCACTGATGTTCATTATTTTTTAAGAATTCTCTCATAGATTGACATTCTGAAAAAATTGTTGGAGTATACTTTTTCCTACCTTTACCTTAAAAAATATTTTCGATCATTATTGGAGAAGCAGCCGAAAATAAAAAAGGGGATTAAATAATGATGGGAGTGAAGAGAAAGATTGAAGTAATACTCGAAATTTGCATCTTTACATCGAAAAACTAATCTCCAATCCAATCTATCTTCCGTTTGAGTACAAGTTCTTGATAAATCGAGTAAAAATTCAATTTTTCTTGGATACTATTTTACAGAGTTTGACATCTCAATTATTTGAAAGAAGATCTTCAGGATGTAGATAAGGTGGATCAGTGGAAAGACGGGTGAAGTTCTAAAGGTATAGAAACGGGTGAAGGTTGCACCCCCCTATAGGAAAAGAGACATGGATTTTTTTTCGGGATAGGAGTCACGGGAGGGGGAAGACTGATTTCAAATTGAACTTTTCACGAGTAAACATGCACAAAGATTTTCATTTATTTGATCTTTTTATTTGCTTTCGTTATCAGTCTTTCATTTTCTACTATAACATATTAAGAGTTTTGTTTGATTTCCGTTAACAGAATAAAAATGTTCTTAAATTTCTGAAATTTCCCTATCCTAATAAATATCAAGATTTTCATACAATATATTTCCAATGTAGCAGTCTGGACCCTTTTACTTTTCTGGAAACGCGTCTTCCCACTTTCTGACACAAAACGTATCATTAGGATCTTCATTAGAGTGTCCAAAAAATTTTTGTTCGAATTTATATGCAAAACGCCCGGAAATTTGTTCGAATCTACAAAAAAAATAAAGGAATTATTTTTTGTTTGAAAAAAATGATATCGACGCAAGCCCCATTACGTTTAACACTTATTTCCCACAAGAAAAAAAGAAGTTTTTTGTAAATTTTATTCAGAATTCTCAATATGTATTAGGTGAATCGAGTTCTAAATTCGAGGTGTTTTTCGAGCTTTTGGTGCTAATTATAATTTTTTTGCAGTTTTTTTAACGCAGACTGTTTGAAATACATGAAATACTACTTTATACTGATTACTGGATGTTTATTTAGATTGCTTAAAGAAATTATTATTGTTTTTAGCAACTTTCTCCATGAAAAGGTTTAGAAAGTCAAGGTTTTACCTGAATTCTTCAACTCATTTTCAACGTAATAAGAGCGAGGTAATAATCAATCAAAGTTAACAAAAATAATTGTTCAAACAATTTTTCAATAATTATAACAATATTCTCTTAGAATAATGCTCTAAAGTTGCGAATTTTTTCTTGAATTTTCAACTTTTCGTCCACTTTTCACTCAAAGTGAGTAATTATTCAATTTGATTTATCAAAAATAATTGTTAAATAATTTGTTATCATTGCTAAATATATATTCTTTGCTTAATGATAGAAACTTGCGGTTTTTTCTGAAATTTTTAACTTTTCACCTATTTTTCACTTGAAGTGAGTTAACATTTAATTTAATTCAACAAAAATAATTGTTTAAACAAATTATTATCGTTTGGGGCTTTCTCCTCTTAGATTAGTGCTAAAAAGTTACAGTTTTTTCTAAACTTTTAGGCTTTTTGTCCACTTTTCACTTAGTGAGGTAATAATTAATGCGAGTTAACAAATATGCCTATCTAAACAATTTTTTATTGTTTATAACCATTCCATCTCAGATAAGTGCTAGAAAGTTTTGGTTTTTTCGGATATGTGTAACTTTGCACTGAATGAAATTCAATGAGATTGAATTAGATTGAATTGATTTATTTGTTGGTTAAATTAGATTGTTTTTATTTGAAATACATTTTTTTGGAAATATCAACTCCTCTTTTAAAATTTCAACTACTTTTTTCAAAATTCGATTTTTGCGCTAAAGATGCATAATTTGAGTAGAAAATTCGAAATTCAAATTTCAATGAATGAATTTATATTCTTTGTTTTTGTTGATTGATACCAGATTGTTTAAACAATTTTTTTTGTTGACTCAAATTGATTATTAACTCGCTTCAACTGAAACGTTGAAATTAAGTTGAAAAATTCAGAAAGGACCTTGACTTTCTAACTCTTTTCTAAGAGAAAGTTGCTAAAAACAATAATAAATTGTTTGAGCAATTTGAATAAACATCTAATTATGAGTATAAAGTAGTATTTCATGTATGTGAAATAATCTGCGTTACAAAAACCGCAAAAAATCATAATCAGCGCCAAAAATTCGAAAAACCCAATTTTTCACTTTTGGGGGTTTTTCGGGACCCTATAAAACAGATTTATGGGGATGATATTCTGAAAGTAATATTTTATTCGCATTCTGTGACTGATTGTCAACAGAAATGGTGAATTTCGAACTCGATTCACCTAATATTGGGAATTTTGAATAAAAATTAAAAAAACGTCTTTTTTCTTACGAGAAATACGTGCCAAACTTCATGGGGCTTGCGCGACCTCTAAATTTTTTTTTTTTCAAAAAATTTGTTCGAACAAATTTTCGGGCGTTTTGGATAAAAATTGAAAAAAATTCTAATGAATTTTTGGACCACCCTAATTTTCATCGATCCTCTGCGAATTGTATAGAGGTTGTATTGGTGATATCTTTGAGCTTGAGAGAGTTTTGAATTATTCCTAGGCCCGAAACACTCCAAAAAAGAGTCAAGTTTAAAAAGGGATCTTGAATTGAAATGAATATCCACTAATTCTTACAAAAAATAAATCATTGAGCCTCCGGATTCAAAAACCCTGCATAATATTTTTCGCCCAAGAGTGCTAGGACACCTGCACGTCGCTCAAGCCCAAGTGACCTAAACGGAGGTATCTCCTCTCCGAGGCGGAAAATTGTATGCGTGCTTATTGAATTCGGGGGGTCAATCAATATATCAATGGAGAATAATTAAAAACCAGTGGTCTGGGTTGAAGTTTCTGACAATGGTTTTTATTCGAGGTCAGGTATATAAGCGAGGCGAGAGTTGTGGATGGATCGTTACGAGGATCGTTATTATGAAGTCGAGGTTATTATGAGGCAGTGGTTGGTGACTGAACGTTGGTATCGATAATCAATTTGACGTGGAGTAATTTCTCGGCTGCGCGAAAAGATCGATACGAGTCGGAAATGGAATCGCTCCATAAAATGTCCCCGGACACAATGACAATGCAGAGATTCATCAGTTTCTATTCTCGAAATACAGGAACGGATGTTTTCTATTATCAACCATAAAATCATGCGGAAATTTGGTAACTTCCGTCATATGCATTCGAGAATTTCGTAAACGGAATAAACTTAAAGAAGAGAAAATCCATGATCAGAATTGAAGGGGTAACTTAATTTGGATTGAAGAGCTATTTTTCAAACGAACGCAGCCTATGCAAATGATGACTCAAGATGACAGGAAATAATTTCTTGCTTAAAATCAAACATCTCACGGAAATGCGAAACAGCTTTGAGCGATTTGCTTTGACCACGTGTGCTCAATTGAACGAACTGACCCGGCTTGGAAAACCTGTGCAAGACGATTTTTATAGGATCACGTGTAATGATAAAATTAAAAATTGAATAATTCGATAAAATACTGAGGGAATCCGCATAAGGAGTTGAAGATTATGGACGAGATAGTTTCTTGATGAATTTTATGACAGTTAAAAATTGAAGCAGAGAAGCATAAGAATACAAGCCGATTTGAAGTGAGGCGAAAAATTGAGGGGAAAAAACAACTTTATATTCAGAATAGAATGGAAATAAGAATAAGTAAATAAAATTTATTGTTAGAAACGATACGTCACATAAAATATAAACGATTTTTACTCAAAAGAGTAGAATTTTTATGTCTCAATACGATATTGTAAATAATTTAACCCTTTCTCAAATTAAGTACGGGAAATCATAAAGATCATCAGATATATTGTTACAAGTTAAAATATCTATAGCACAGTTATATCTTTTCTGAAATAGATGATAATCGTGTCAGCTGAAAATAGAGTTGTTATTAGATTATAGAGACCGTGTGCAGACTAGAAATTAAATATTCCGCGTCCGGAAACGTCTCTAGCGCCATGTACACCTATGGAATGTTTTAATTATAGAAATTCTCTAGTTCATTTACAAGGACTTTTATCTTATTGTTTTTATTTTGAAATACAATTTCATCGAACCTACACGACAAAAAATAGTTGCTTCAAGTAAACCAGGGTATGAGGTTATGACTTCGCATCACACTCAACATGTTTCTATATATTTTTTTTGCTTTAAATATCCGGATGAGGCGTTGAAAATTGAAGAAACTTCTATCAATCAAACTTCTCTAAGAATAGTAGTTTTTCAAATAGAGGGCGCGATTCAAATTCACCACCCGTACAATCAGTACCGATGCACAGGTAGTACTTGGACCTCTGTGCACGTGCATCATTGGCGAGGTTATTGGTACTTGACTAACTTTGCACGTACGTAGATTGTGATTGGCTATTTGTATACGTGCATAGATTGTACTTGGCCATTTTTGCATGTGTGCAGATTGTACTTGGACAACTGTACACTAGGGTGGTCCAAAAAATTTTTTTCGAATTTTTATGCAAAACGCCCGGAAATTTGTTCGAATACACAGAAAAATAAACGCATTTTTTTTGTTGAAAAAAAATCTTATTTAGAGGTGGCGCAAGCCCCATGAAGTTTAACACGTATTTCCCATAAGAAAAAAAGACGATTTTGTCAATTTTATTCAGAATTCTCAATATTTCGTGAATCGAGTTCAAAATTTACCATTTTTCTTTACGATTAGTCATAGAATGCGAAAAAATATGACTTTTCAAATATCACCCCTAAAAACCGCTTTTATAGGGTCCCGAAAAACCCCCAAACTTAAAAAATAGGTTTTTCGAGTTTTTGGTGCTAATTATGATTTTTTGCGGTTTTTTAGCGCAGATTGCATCAATTACATAGAATTCTACTTTATACTAATAATTTGATGTTTATTTAAATTATCCAAACAATTCATTATTGTTTTTAGCAACTTTCTCTTAGAAAAGGATTAGAAAGTCAAGGTTTTTTTCTGAATTTTCCAACATATTTTCAACGTTTTAGTTAAAACGAGGTGCTATTCAATTAAAGTTAACAAAAATAGTTATTTAAACAATTTTTTATTAATTATAACAATGTTTTCTTAGCAAATGCTACCAAGTTGCGGTTTTCCCCTGAAATTTTGAACTTTTTATCGTTTTTCAATTAAATTAAAGTATTACTTTATTCATGTAAAGAATAATTGTTTAAACAATTTATTATCATTGCTAATAATATTTTCTTTGCCTAATGATAGAAACTTGCGGTTTTTTCTGAAATTTTCCATTTTTTGACCACTTTTCACTTGAAGTGAGTTAATATTTCATTTTATTTAACGAAAATACTTGTTTAAACCATTATTATTGTTTACGGCTTTCTCCTCTCAGATTAGTGCTAAAAAGTTGTGGTTTTTTCTAAACTCTTAAGCTTTTTGTCCACTTTTCACTTAGTGAGGTAATAATTAATGCGAGTTAACAAACATGCTCATTTAAACAATTTATTATTGTTTATAACCATTTTCTCTTAGATAAGTGCTAGAAAGTTGTGGGTTTTTCTGAAATGTTTAACTTTGTACTGAATGGAATTTGCATTAAATTCAATTAGATTGAATTGATTGGAGATTCATAATTTTAGTGGAAAATTCGAAATTCAAATTCCACTGAGTAAATTCAACTTTTTTGTTGTAATTAATTTTTTTTGAACATTGGAAAAAGAACAAAAATAATTTACTCAATACAATACAATACCATTTAAAATATGTTAAAATATGATTCTCTCTAATGTTATTTAATTTTTTTCACAAATAAAAAAGTAGAGCAAAGTTAAATATTTCAGAAAAAACCGCAACTTTTTAGCACTAAGCTAAGAGAAGATAGCTATAAACATTTGAAATTTGTTTCAACATTTTTTTTTGCTAAATTAAATGAAATAATTACTAACTTTGAGTGAAAAGTGGCCAAAATGTTGCAAATTTCAGAAAAAACCGTATCTTTGCAGCATTATTCCAGGAGAATATTGTTTAAAAAAAATTGTTTAAACAATTATTTTTGTGAACCATTTTCTAAGATTAAGTTTCTAAAAACAGTAATAGATTGTTTGAACAATGTAAATAAACATCCAGTGAACAGATGGTACTTGGTCAACTGTACAAATACCACTTGAACAGATGTTTCTTGACCAATTGTGCACATGCATCGGCATTCAAACTCATCCCTATTCTACTGAGGACAGTTCTTCTGTACTTTTCTGTGCTCTTTATTCGCTTATGTAAGAGGAAATGAAACTGGACTGAAACGAGTAGGAGAAATATAATTATGAAAAAAATGTATTCTAAAAAAATACATGAAATAAATCCATCAATCTAGAAGCCCAGGGTTCGAAACAAATAGATCGATGGAAAACAAGATAAAAAAGGACAAAACTCTTGACGCATTCGAGGGATGGGGACGAAATATAAAGGCATGGGGTCTACACGGAGGGAAATCGAATTTAGACCAGCCAAGGTTTCCGATGGGAAATAGCGGTGCAACATCCCTCAATCAGTATCGGGACAATTAGTCAGTGTCCCTTGGGAACCACCCTTCTCTCCAGAATCCTAGTGTTCTCTCATTTCCTATCCAATATCTGCAACCCTATGCTGTGGTGTCTCAGTGGCCAAGCCATGTTTGCTCGAAAGGGTGTTGAGAAAATTATTTCTACATTTCATTATTATTTATATCTTGGTGTACCGAAATTCTTTCACCTATCGAGCATGGCCTGTGAAAAATTGATGCTTGTATGAATACTAAATACATACACGCATACTAAATACAACGAAGTGTTTGGAACCCTTGGGGAAGTTGGCCTTATTGTAAAAGGAAAGAACGCACAAAATGTGAACATGGAATATGTGGCGGGACAAGAGCTTTCGGCAACGCCTGCTTCAAGTTCACTTAAAGACAAGGCACGAAATTCATTGGGGAATAAACTTAAAGTGATTCTTCCTTGAAGGAAAACCGAATGAAATATCTTCATTTCAGAAAGAAACCAGTTTCTGCCTACTTAAAATAGTAAAGAGTACATTTTCCATGATTATCCGATTGTGCAAATATAGATTTAACTAAAAACGAATAAAGTTTATTCTGAGCTACAATTTTCTCATGGAAATCAATTATGTAGATGAGGAACTAACTTTCGCTAGGATGAACCGCAGCAAACCAGGAATAGAGTTGAAACTCGGAACGGAATAGAGAAATTACAAAAGTGCATTTGCTTAAGCAGGTAGAACGAAATGCAGGCAAAAGAGGTGGAAAAAAAGAATGCGGATAGGTGGATTCAGAATGGAGGTGGAATCTGCACCAAAATAGCCGAAGGAACAATGTAGAGGCTAGATAATTTTATTTTCGAATTTTCGTTTCTTATCATTCTTACTAGCTTATAGTTGAAATGTGAAACGACAAGGTCGAGTTAGCAAAATTAAAAGAGGTATCATCAAAATTACTGAAAATCTCGTCTGGGAAGTGAAAATCGTTGAGTTATATCTTCATCTAAATTTTTCTATTGTGGTACCTAGTAACAATATTCATTCCTTTTAGTTTATCATGCTAAATCCGTAAAAATGATAAACCGATTCCCCTGATTCTTTCAAAAACTGCAATAACAAAAATATGTTACGAATTTCATATAGGACGCTGTTACTATTTTTATTAGCGACTATTCCATGCCATATAGGTACAAGGAGTAAGGCATTTTTGCATGAAATGGTGCGATTATAGTATGACAGTGATGAACGGGAGAAAAGTAAGATGCGGTATGAGAAATGCATGAAAACTGTACATTCTGGGTATGAATTTTGTACTTTTCGACGCTGGGTGGGTAATCAGCCCTATCCGACTTTAAGAAACATTGAACTAATTGGCAAATTTCATAAAATTTGAAATTATTCAGTTTTTGTACAAAATTAAGTCGGAAAATGTTTCTAAAGCTATTCTAGGACATGAAATTCACAGTCTCTATAAATCAAATAATTTAAAATAGGAAAATAACCATTTAAATTATGTTAAATGTATACAGTAAAGAGGCAGTGAGAATATCTTGGTACCCTTAACAAAATACTTTTTCTGTTATCATATAAAGCTGAGAATATCTCAAAAATTAAGAAAAACTTTAGCTTTTGAGTCTTGTGTTCGTTATAAGAAAAAAAACTTGTGAAGGGAGAAATATGGTTTAATTAAAATTTGAAGAAGAAGGATGATCATTCGTTCATCTATAGATAACCTGGTTATTCCAAAAAATCTTTGAGCAAAAGGGAAGGAACTCAGAATTATAAATATTTTTATACAGCGTTGACAATATTGCAATCGGAATCTTATACAGAATAAAATATTTCTATCTTCTTCAGTTCAATTTTCTGAAAATAAGGAAGTTGAGAAAATATTAAACGGATTTCAAACAATAATAACGACACTATATTTTCTTGGTTTTTATTCCAATTTGTATACAAATATGCAAGTCCTTCCTTCAACAATTCAAAAATAATTTTTATATAATGGATTAAAATTCATAATATCACTAATAACGGATTATTGAGGTACTGGTTCCTGCAAAATGAAAATATAATTAAAAAAAAAAGAATTTCACGGAAAGGATTTGGATTAAATGAAATACATTGAAGAAATATGCAGATAAATTTTGAAATTGAAAGGAAATGGCGATGATCAATATTAATATTAATTTTTTAACAATCTGTAAAAATAAAGTTTACATAATGTCAAAATCGAATTCGTCTTAAGTTTCCGCTAAAGTCATGAAATAGTTTGTTACTGTCGCTAAGTAAAATTTCCCAACGGAGGCAAAAAGTTAGGACAGATTGATGTGCACGCACATGCGGGCAAAACTTTACAATAGATACTCTATACGTATATTGTACAAACATATACGTATATACGTAATCCTCGATAATGCGATAAATCGAGTCAACGGAAGTTGGAGAACGCGTGCCACGAGTTCATTAAGCAGGTTCATTAATTACTATAACGAGGCTGCTTCATTCTCAATCTATTTCCGGGCAGTAAATGGTCGTTGTTCCTTCCCATCCTTCACCCGTTTCAGAACGGTAATACACATGCGATACCTGTTCTATAATAGTGACCAATGTCGTTTTCCAGAAGTCATTTTTTTCCATATATTTTATAATGCTAATTGTAAATTTCATTTTTACGAAGCTTCTTTAGGTGTAACAAATACATTCTCATCACATCTCATCAAAAGTTGATGCGTTGTCAGTCTACACATAGGCCAAAAATCGACAGACATTTCCATAAAAATTATTTTTTCTGACTCAGTTGGTCTTCAAACGTCAAGAATCGACAAGAACTGGATAGATCCAAATTCACATGAATCTGATACCTTCCATCATAATAAATTAAATAAATGAATATGAAGAAATTCAAATTTTTTCGACAAACTATAGGTGTAGTTAAAAGATTCTTGCGGGCAATTTTGTGCATCCTATTGGGAAAGGTAGGGATTTCACGGTTGAAGTTTCTATTGTATTATGCTTCTTTTCGAATTTTTAATTTTCTAATGGCATTTTCCACTTTCGAACAAAAAGCTTTTATCTTTAGTAAAAACGGTATAGACAATTTTGCACATTTTTCTAAATATTATAACTTTTGTGTGTTGTCTATTCATCGCATTAAGTGTAATTTTATAGGAAAATTGAATTTTATGTTCACTGGTTTTATTTTTCAGGGCTAAAACTATCAAATATTCGCGACAAAGCAGAGTGAAAGAGGCCATCTTCATCAGAAAATTCCTGCAAAAGTTATCGCGTCGTCAGACCAACAGACTGACAGCCAGAAAAACATAAATGGGAAATTCTCTAAATATAGGAAACTTGAAATAAGTGAATTTTTTGAGAAAATATTTTAAAAATTGTGTTTTGTGATGGAAGTTTGATTCATTACCAGAAAAAAAAAAGAATTTCTGAAAGTATTCACGCTACAAATTTATTTTGAAGGCTTGTGGAGGAGCTTTTCGACGTCACGCTTTATCTTATCATTAATTTTTTTTAAATAAAATGAACCAATCTCCGAATATAGTTTTAAAATAGAAGATTTAACAAAGAAATTGCATTCTTTTTGTTTGTAGAGATCAGAATTCATTTAATAACATTGTTAATAATTCCACAATAACAAATAATAATAATTTTTTTATATTATACATTTTTCGCAGTAGTACAACCGACTTAGATACAAAATATACAATTGTTCTTAATTTTGTATTAGAGTCACTTTCCTAGATAATCAAAATTAAAAATTGAAAGTTTTTAATTATCTATAAAAAATAATAACTACATCTATATAACAAAAGTTCTTAGAGATAAGGCCTTTCAAGCTTCCTTAAAAGACAGATCCTTCCCGGTCTTTCTGTGACTTCTACCTGATTACCTATATTTAATTCATTCAAAAATGTTTAGTTTATATTTAATAAAAAAAAGGTATTGCTAGTTGTCGGATGATCCCTGTTAATGTATCGACGAAACTAAAAAAATATATCCATGAACATTTATATTTGCGTGCATATGGTGTGAATATTGCATTAACATAGATATGTTTAAAATAAACACGGTTATTCTTCATTCAAATTTTGAGAATCTCAAAAATACATTTTTCGATTACTTCATTATTTATCTTCTACGTGGCTTCAAAATATGCTCCAGGCATTTGTGGACATCTCTCAAAGCCATTTTTTGGGCACATACTATTCTTCCACTCTGAGTCGCCATAATTTAATTTAATTTTTACTGTAGCATATGTTGTAAGTTACTAAAATGAAGGTCCTCACAGAGTTTGACACCAATATGACTAATAGTTTTAGGAATTCACCACTTGGACACGAAAGTGCCCTGTCTGCAGAGAATTACCCAAGTACAGATAGATAAACAGAAATTTTTGAAAAAAACAGCATTTTCTGACCCATGTGGTCTCAAAACTATGAGAATTGACAAAAACACGATGAGTCTGGAATTCGTATGAATCTACCTTCTCCCGACATAAATGATTATATGGTCTAAATATAACATCCAAAATTTGAGTTTGCGGCGATGTCATGCACATAAAAAGAGAATTTTTTTCATTCCACAGAATTGTGTTCCTTAGATACATTTTGTTAATTTCAGGAAACATTTAGGTCAACATAAAAAATCTTTTTTTCTAGGTCATAGCAAATGGAATGCACTAAAAATGATGCACAGTTTTTCTGCGATATGCAAATAAATACGCATGTGGTTTGTTAATGACATTATTGTTAGGTTTGCACGATACATATTCTTTACATACTTGCTCTAATAACTTTATTCTTTCTAAAAGCAAAGTATATAAAACTTTAGACTTTTGTATCATTATTAGAAACATATATTTATATAGAAATTTATATCAGAGCTTTTTGTGAGGCGGAACGCCAGTTTTTTAACCCCATTTTGATTTCAAGAATTCCATCATGAATAGTTTCCAGGATGTCTTGAAGGCAAGATATTTTTTCAAATAAGTTTCATTGCGGAATGTCATGCATTCTTATGAGCAGCAGTTTTCCGAATGTCCCAGAGACACGATTTTTTTCTTTTTAAAATTCTATGGCTCCTTTGTGTTACATACATTAAATTATAATAAATAAAAATAAAAAAACAAGGCGCGTCGTGAGACACGCAACAGATGTGAATAACCCATGCCTCACAACTGCTGTTTGCTTTGTATGATTGATATGGAGATCCTCAAGGGAGAGTAAAGACGAAAATCCTTCTTCACACCAGACACCAGTAGTGAATAACTTTCGCTCATTTGTTAATATATGTTATGAAAGTTAATCTTTTATAAAATTTATGATTTTTTAAAATACTGACATTAAATATGTATTCTAAGCACAAAGCCTTGTCATATTTTTATATGATCAGTTTTCTCTTGATTTTTTGACAAGTCTGTGATGAAATTAAAAAAAAATTGATTTCTATATTGTGCACATTTTATAACTTCTGATTCCGGTTCTGCAAGATCAATAAACATCGAAGTAAGTTTGCCTTAACTCGCCCTGGAGGATTTCTAGATGGAAGGGGGGGTCACTTGGATTATTGTGGGTGTGTATGGGAAAGAGGGAGTGGGGGGGGGGGAGGCGGAGGGTGTCCACGTATGAAAGTGGAAGGGGAGCAGCCGAGCTATGAGGAAGAGCCCCCTCTGCTAGTCTTCATTTTCTTCTTTTGCGTTCTTTTGGAACCTTTTTTTCTGAAATATCACGCGCGTGATTTCCCCCCCCCCCCAATAAAAAAACAGAAGATTTGGCTGATTTAAACAAATCATTTCGATACAAGCATCTTCGAAGTCAATCACGCATGTGCAGTTGGTAAAAATAAGTCCTTTAATTCAGATGACGGAGCATGTGTGCGAGAGTTCGTAGCGTCGCGGAGGAAACTGACATCGTAATCCGTTTGCATCTCGATGTTCCTTCTCCACATGACTACTCCAGAAACAGAATTGAAAAGGTACTCGATAATTGTACATTCCTCTTAGATTATTTCCTAAGGTTTCGAAGAATGTAGGAATGTTCAAGATTGGTTTGGAACTGGGTTTTAAGGAGATTTCAACACATATGAGTTCCTTTGAAACTGATTCCGAACAGATTGTAGAATTAATTGAAAGATGACCAAAATGCAAAGTTGATTTCTAAAAATTTAAACTGTTTGGAACTAGTTATTCCGACTAATGCCAGATTTTTACAATAATCTTACAATAATAAGGATACTATTTTCCGTTTGCCCACAGAATCCCAAATAATTGTTTAAGTTAGATCATCAATAATTCTGATTACCCAAACTTGAGAATTGCAGAAGAAAAAGAGAAAAGCAAGAGTTTCCTCTCAAAAGAGAAGGCGATCAGGTAAAATGTTTACTTAATTAAAAAGTTTCCAGGTAAAGTAGATAGTAATACAATGTATCAGAAAAAGAAAGATATAAAATTTATATTAAAATTGAGATATTTGGTAAGATATTGTACTGACAAATGAAAGAAGAATGGTAAGTTCAATAAAAAACTACATTGCGTGTTCATAATAGGGTGTCTCCAGATTTTCGTTTCAATTTGCGTCTGAACCTTAAAACACATCTGTTTTCGAATTTGAATTATTTACTGATCTGTAAAAAATAAAAATGTACGCAATGCAGTCGATGAAAGGGTTGGGTTAAATGAGTTCCGATTTTCAATGGGGGCATGTGAATTTTTAACAACCATGCGAGAATCTTTGATTGGATAAAAGCTTGTTTTTTATAAAAAAGACCCTTATAATATAAACTGATATAAGCAAAAATGAGTTTCAAATATCTAAATTGATATAACAAACATGATTATCAAAATTGAAAGTACAACTCAACTTAGAAACAAATAATACTAATGACAAGAAGTCAAATCTGTATTGGTGATATTGCTTAAGGGAGAGAGAGGGAGAGAGAGAGAGAGAGGGAGAGAGAGAGGGTGAGAGAGAGAGAGAGGGAGGGAGAGCGAGAGGGAGAGAGAGAGGGGGGGGGGTTATGTTGTATTATCCATAAAATCTTAGAAAGATTGAAACAAAAAAAAATTATTGCCTTTTAGAAGATAGAAGTTCCAAGATGAATAGAGCCAACGGATATTTCTCTCGAGTCTCTTATGAGGAAGGAGAAATATTTCAAGTCAGACATTTTATCTGTTCTCGTATGTCTAGTGCCTACATATAAAAGCACTTCTCTTCCTGCGGGTGGTGCATGTTTAATAGCAGGCAAAGCTTTCAAAATCAGAATGCAGTGCTAAACAAGAAGAAAAGTTCTAAAGCACCAGAAAACTAGAGGATGATTTGTGGATAATATTTCCAAAGAGTCGTTCTCGTGTAGATTTTTTCCGTAAAAAAATTCATTGAATCTGAAAACTCACCAGGTAATGTTTTTTTTCAAACTTTTTTTTTCTTGTTTTTTGAATACTTATCACTTACATTTTCTGTATAGCTATAGAATTTGATCATCATAGATTTTACCCTCAACTGAGCACTTCACAAACATCTATAGTAGCAAAAAATCTGTTATGACATTGTAAACTTGCTACTAGGGTCATGTCTATTTATCTATATCTGAAACTTTATATATCCTCAGCGGTAAAGAGATGTGGATCGGGAATACAAACAAAAATAAAAGGCTTTAAAATATCGAACAGTATCTGCAAAACGGTAATGGAAATGGTAACGAAGAGGTAAATTTTAACTCTTCTCATGATGAAGGATTAACCCATCACTATTCGAGACGACAGTTCTTGGAATCGCAAGTGAATTTCAGTGTCGTTGAGGTCGATCTTTGACTGTGGCTACCCAAACATGTACTAAATTTATTTTAACCCATTAGCAAATGCTAGTAACAGCTGAAGATCCTCAATACTTATTCCATTTTCAGAAAGTAACGAAATTATTCGAAAATGCATTCAGAGACGCACGAGCTTTAGATTTATCTCTACATTTGAAAACGAAGATTCAAATAACACTCTAGCTATTTTTTTTCTTGAATGCGCACATCTTCATAACCACTGCTCTAAATAATGCCACCAAAAACATTGTATATTATTATGCACGTGAGCCACAAGCCGAACCGTAAGCATTTCCTTCCACTCCACACACTTTCTTCGATAAATCGACTTGACTCCACTCATTGTCATTTTTGAGGCATATCGATTTTCGTTTCTCATACCCATTTGGAATGCCACTTTATCTGACAGATTTTCATGAGCCACTTTTTTTTTGACGAAACAAACTTGCTTAAGTCATATCGATTTTCATTGCCACCACCAACTTTTATTAGACGCGCGTATTTCCATTAAGCATGTCAACTTTCTTTGGCTATGATTCATAACTTCACTATATCTAGCGAATTTTCTGAGCCCCTTTTTTCTACTACGTCAACTCGCCTGAGCCATACCGATTCTCATTGCACACGTACATTTTTCTTAGACACTCTTATTTTTCTTGGGCATTCCCATTTTTCGGACACGCCTTTTTTCTTGGACACGTCCATTTTTCTTAGACACGCCTATATCTAGCGAATTTTCTGAGCCACTTTTTTTACTACGTCAACTCACCTGAGCCATACCGATTCTCATTGCACACGGCCATTTTTCTTGGACACTCTCATTTTTCCTTGGCACTCCCATTTTTTTGCACACGCCTTTTTTCTTGGATACGCCTATATCTAGCGAATTTCCTGAGCCCCTTTTTTTTACTGTGTCAACTCGCCTAAGCTATACCGATTCTCATTGCACACTACCATTTTTCTTGGACACTCTCATTTTTCTTGGGCACTCCCATTTTTCGGACACGCCTTTTTTGTTGGACACGCCCATTTTTTCGGACACGCCTTTTTCTATCGAAAGCATCCGTTTTCGTAATTTAAACAAATCAAATCCACTTAACCAACTTTCTTGTGGCCACCCTCATTGAACACATTAACGTTAATTTGCTACGTCTTTTAACCAAATCCACTTTACTCGACCCTCCCCTGAGCCACAATGTTTCTCTGGTCACACCTACATTCCTTATCCATGTTAATTTGTATTGTCCATTATCACTTTCCTCAGACACTTATTTTCTTTTATTAAACCCATTTTTTAAATATTCTCCTTGAACACACCTACTCCACTTGGTTATGCTCTGTTTTATCGATCACACTCTATTCGTATGGTCATAGTCCTGTTTAATGACCATACTCAGTCTCCTTAGCAACCCTTTCCTTCATTGAACCCATACACTTTCCTTGGTCACTCCCTTAATTTCGCCTTCGATTCTTTTATTATTCTACTTCATTTGGTCACATTTCTTCTTATTGACCTAACCAACTTCTTTTGGCCACCCTCAATTTTATTGAACATATTAACGTTTATTTGCGACGCCCTTCTACCAAATCCACTTCACTCGACACTCCCGTGAGCCACAATTTTCCAATGGTCACACCTACATTCCTCATCCATGTTCATTTGCATTGTCCATAACCACTTTCCTCAGACACACTTATTTTCTTTTATCATACCCATTTTTTAGACGTTCTCCTTAAATACACCTACTTCACTTGGTTATGTTTTGTTTTATCGGCCACACCTTATTTGCATGGTCACAGTCCTGTTTAGAGACCACCCTCACTCTCCTTAGCCACCCTTTTCTTTATTGAACTCATACAGTTTTTTCGGACATCCCTCTGATTTTGCTTTCTATTAGGCCTTTTATTCAGTGCCATATTACTCTTTTCCCCTCTAAAAAGGTTCTTTTACTCCCGAGAACAATTGGAGCTAAGGCCTTGCATAAGACCTAAAACTTGGGATGGACGCCATTGAGTGGTTTCATCAACTAAATGCCTGTTGGGGAAAACTAATTTCCCTCGATAATTTGTGTCAACCCTTCCTTCGATTTTGCTCTGACAGCTTTTTCAACTCTGCGAGATGTGTAATGCGTTCGGCAGTTATTCGAAAGCGTGTACACACATTGTACAATTTTAATCACGTAAGGTACATGTTACAAATAACGCATCTACAGGACTAGAGTCTCCTGACCCACGCTCCACCCAATTATGCATGTGAAGCATAGGCCAGTTTCCTACACGGAGAGAAGTTTCTAGTAAAAATTGCGGAGATGGTACCGGTAAAAGTTACAGTGACGCACCGTAATGTTGGGACATAAATGAGTTGCTTGTGAAAAGTACATTTAGTCCTTGTAAATTTTACGGGACAGCACCGTGAAATTTCCTATCACACATGCATGCAAACAAAATTGAAGGTTATGTTAACCCATTAACATTTTGACACTCTGTAAACATATAAGAAGAAAAATAATCAGTGCATGCAAGAGGTTATGTTTACAGAACGCTATTTTAATAATTACATCTGGTTTAATTATGTATTCACTTAGAGATGAAATGCTGAAAGGGAAATCGACCCCCGGTTGGGAAACATTCTTTGTTCTTCATGCAGTCAATAAGTCACCAACCAAGTGACAATCGAGGATTCAACTTCAAGTGTACGAGTAAAAATTACAGGGCACTCCGTAAAAATTACAGAGATATCTGCGCAATAACTACGAGATTTTCTTGGTAAATATTTATGCGCACAAAAATTACTGTTCGTCACGTAAAAATTGCTGGGACATCTTCATAATTATTGCCGAAGTTCTACGTACAAATGACAAGTACGATTCAGATGTCCACACTTTACGGGACAGTCACCGTAATATTTACGTAGACACTTCACTCCGTGTACTTTCACAAGTAATCATTGATTTATGGTCGGCCGTTGACGGTCCCGACTACAAACATTTTACTGGAACTCTGATCCCAGAAGTGACATTTAAAATTAACATAGATTAAATTGATGAAAAAATAATGAATTAGTTCTATAATTAGTTTGACGTTTGAAGGTTTATAAAAATATGATAGCGATTAACGGTTTCTGATTTCCTTAAGATTCTAATTTTTAAAATTACCAGCATTGGAATAGAAGATTCAACCAGTAAAAACTACTCACTGAAGAACCAGCAGTTTTGATGTCACTGACTCAATTCGGTGAAAACTTTTCCAAACTCCTTAACTAGCATTCACTGATAACCCAGTGAAAATGGAAAAAGTCACTGATTCCCTAATTGAAACTAGAACTGCTGATTAAAATAGTAAAAATTTTACTGTTTCAAACTAAGAGATTATGTTCATAAAAAAATTCACGAATGTAAGTAGCTGCAAAACTTAACTCTCCAAATTTCCTGAGATGTTCCTGATTTTTCTCTTATTAGTTTTTACTCTTCCTAGCCAATTTTATTTAGGGACCAGGAATGGTACTGTGAAGAGTAGAAAAGTCACATAATTACTAACCAGAATTCGAATCATTAAGAATTCTTGATGAAAATTTACTATTTAGGAATTCATTTTCTTTTGAAGTGGAGCAGGAAGTGGAGCAGGAAGTATAAAGTTTATCGCGATTGGAGATTCAAATTTCAAAGAAGTTAAATTATCAAAGTTTGTCAGTTTCAAGTGTTATATGTAGACATGAACTTTCAGACTAATCACTATCAGAACTATTCATTATAAATGCCTTTACTCGCGCGCAACGTGTAAGTCCGTGTCGCAGAGTCTACTGTACA